>JAPYYV010001632.1:0-27350 GCA_030522625.1 Copidosoma aretas | reverse complement strand
CTCGTCGATCGTTCGCGCGCCTGCGAGCATGTAGGTCAGTTTGATTTACGCCGGCCGATAGCACCTCGATAATTGCGCCGGTGTAATGCGAGTAATTGCTCCCGAAATTTATCGCTGCCAATAGGTAGCGTTGAGAGTCCTGTTCGAGGAGCGATCTGCGTTTTTACGGTGTTTTCGGGGTGCGGCTCGTAAATAACAAAAAAAGGGAATCTCGGCATGTACGGGAAAAGCTGGGATTCGAGTGCCCTTTTGTCCGAGCCCCGTTGGAGGCGATTTTCCTTTTTTGCTTTTTTTTTTTTGTACAATTGTATCATGTGCGCGATGTCGGTTCGGGCTTGTTACGCGCGATGTGTTTTCAATTCGTTTCGATCGGGATAATTGTGTGAGTTATTGGGAAATGGTAGTCGAAGCAGATGGGCAAGAAATTTCGGGGATTGGGGGAAAAGGTGCTGACCAGAGTTGTATTGGCCTGATAAATATAGCAAAAAATAAAAACCAACGAATCCTAAAATAAGGGAAGTGAGACTGCACATGTGAAACACGTTTTTTACTCATCTGTTGCCAACCATGTAAACAGGCTATTATCGATTACTCGATTACAGGGAACAAACACTTATGCATAAGACTATTTAACCGTTTAAAAAATCACTATTATGTGGCAACAAATTGTGACCATCAGGTAAGATGCAAGTGCAATTTTCGGCAGAAGGAAATGATTTTTACTTTTATCCTTCTTAATACCCTACCTTCAAAATTATCCTAAGCATCTAGTCCTTTATCATCGCTGATCTGAATCCAATAGACATTAAGAAATGCTGCAACTTTCTTCAAAAACAGCGGAACCATCTGGACTGCAGACAATATTTTTGGAATGTATTGCATACATAAATATATTGCCAATGTATCGATGTTATGGTAAAAAACGGATGATATATTACTAAAATATGTCAATAATGCTTCATTCCGTGTTTATGCATCATGATGACAATGTTTAACAAAAAACAAAGGCAAAAAAAAAAAAAAAAAAAAAAAAAAAAAAAAAAAAAAAAAAAAAAAAAAAAAAAAAAAAAAAAAAAAAAAAAAAAAAAAAAAAAAAAAAAAAAAGTTTTTGTAACGTTGTATTTGATTTTTTTTTTATTGCATCACAATACATTTTTATAAAAACATTGTACCTCAAAAATAAGTTTCCAAAAATTTCGTATCTCAAAAAATGTTATAAACATATTAGAATTTTTTTTTAAAAACGTCGTTTCTCCAAAATTTGTTTTAAACACGTCGTAACCTGATTTTTATTTTACAAAGTAGACAATATATCAAGGCCCTGGATGAAAACTAGCCCCTTTCAAGGGTGTAGACAATTATTCTACTTTTTCATGTAGCACGAACAAAAACTCTGCCCTTTTAATGAGCTCAGACAAAAACAATGTTCTTCCGCTAAACTTTGACAAAGACCAGTGCAAATTTTGGTAAATCACAAAATTTAAAGGGCAGAGTTTTTGTTCGTGCTACATGAAAAAGTAGAATACTTATTTGGCCCTAATGGTTATATGTATAACAGGGGCATTTACGCTAATAAGGTTACTAAAAATTAGATGAACAATAAATAAGAATGGTCTGGCTGTGCGGAAGGAGGCTGTAGATTTACGTTCAACAATTTTATACAAACCAGCTGTTATGCTGATAAGATTTAACTTTGAAGTTTAATACTCATTGTAATATGATCAGATGTAAGGTGTAGATAAAATTAAAAAATACTGATGGAAATAATATATAACCGAGCTAAATTATTACCAATGAAATAGTTTGTGTCCAAAGCGTCCATATGTTGTTATTGAAAAAAAAAAAAAAAAAAAACAACTTCAAACCGTACACCATAATTATTTCCAAAAAATCAATCGAGATCCTAACAGTACGTCGTTTACATTGTGATCAACAGCCATATTTCATTCAATGATTTCGCTATAAATGTATGTACTCGAATATTCATTTTCAATGTAACTGACTGCACGCATATCCATTCCATCGGTCCTTAGTCTCGAAAACGTGCACAGTCGACCGCACCCACCTGGGGAAACGAAGACCAACACTGCAGTAATAAAATCGAAACCAAAACCTCATTAAAAGTCTTCCAACTCAAAGACGATGTATACCAAGAATCGTTTCAATAACGAGCTAACGAATTATCTCTCTGCGCGTCAACAACACCATATAGATGAGCACCGCCTAATTTTCGATTTCGCACGAACATACCGACTCACCCACCAATAATCAGGCTCCTTCCACTGCTAATCATACTTTCATATCTCCTGACGCAGCTTTTGTATCCTCTACTCCTCGAGTTGGCGGACCCAAAACCCGCATCAAGACCACCGCACTCGAATGCGAAAATCGAACCCGCTATTGCTTGGACTCCATAGAAAGACAAGAAAAGAGAACGGGATGGAAGGGGACCGTATCACAGAAACATCCACACGCTGGCTGGCAGCTCCGTAATTGCTTTCCAGGCTCCGCTGCTACGTGCCACTGTCAGCTGCGTCCCTTATTACTGCGCTCCTGCCCGCGGTAAGTACACCCGCCCGGCGCGTCTTCATATTACAAATGCCCTCATACCTCCTCCGTGGACCGATACACCGTGTACAATAAGCGCGAAAGAGAAAAGGACGCCGGAGTTTGGAAAGAGGATGAGCTCCACGTGGCCGCGTGTTGTTATTGCGCGAGGAAGGGGAGAGGGGCGGCCGTATATCTCCTCGATATGTCCCCAATAATCGCGAAAGCATTCGGTAAACAGTCGAGCTTGTCGCCCGGGGTTCCTCGGCCGGAGGATAATCGTGATAAATGTCAGGATGATGAATGCTTTCCCCCCCGACTCGGGTTCGCCCACACTTTTGCGCAACGCATGCGCACTCGAGGAGTCGTCCTCGCTGCGACGGGGGTTTTCTGTCCTTCATTCGCCTTAATTAAATTCCTTCGGCCTCATTGTCGCTGGGAGCGGTCCCGGGCGCGTTGTTGTCTCTGCCGCAGGAGGATTTATGCCGGCCACTCTGGCGAGAATTAGAAAACTCGCGGGACGATATATTTTTCCCGCCTTATGACAGCTCGGGTATTTATTTGTTTATTTTTGGCCAGGGTCCATCGCAACGTGGTGGGCTTATTCGTTAATTTCGTCAGGGCATTTGCGGGAGCGGTATTGCGGTGCATGGTGCATGTTCTTTGGGATGGGGTTCGGGAAAAGGAGGCATTCGATGATGTTTAGTTGATGGGTTTGGATCGGTGATTCTTGCGGTAAATACTTCGTTCGTATATGGAAATAAAAAAAAAACATTGTTGTAGTACACTTGACGTACTATCGTTGATCAAGAAGAATGCGGCGCACAAATAAAAGAGGTTATGTTATCGAACCAGCCAATATGAATTAAATTCTTTGATTTTCCACTCGTCAAAATAAACAATGTGCAGCGCACTTACTCTTGAGACATACAGGAATAATGGAAACACAAACAAATTTTGAGTTTTCGATTTTCTAGAACACTTTTTCTGGTTGAGGACGTTGGAAATTTTTACTTTTTTTAGTATTTTTTTTTTTTTTTTTATTTCTTATTTAATAAAATAATTATCTACTTCGACCAAAGTTTGTGGAAAACTAGAGCGTCCGAAGAATACCTTTTAATTTTTTAGCAATTTTTTAACAAATATTCTTTGATGACAAGTTTTTCGCGGCAGTTTCATCCTTGTCTAATAGAGGCAACCACCTTAATAACTCCAAAAATTGAAATTGATAATATGTATTTTGTAAATTTTTTTTTAAATCTTATTTTTCTGGTTCCTAGCTGCAATAAAGACGAAAAAATACGCAATGCACCAACGCCCTCCGCTGCACGGATAAAAGAACAAACGAGCCATTTATCAATCGTCCCGCAAAACAGGGCCACTAACAAAAATTAAAAAAAAAAAAAAAAAAAAAAAAAAAAAAAGAAGAAGACCACCTCGTTACCGAAAGTGCACTAAATTCCATCCTCGCAGGAAAAGCGCGCGCGCGCGCACGCCGGATTTAATTGACAGAATGACGCTGCAAGAGCCGCAAACACCCAGTGCTTCCGACCCACGCTCGGTCCCAGTAGTTCCAGTTCATTTTTCAAAACTGCCAATTCTGTTTGTCCTCCTTATTTCACGCCGGCTCGTGACCCTTGCCCTCACCCCTTCTGAAAGGCTGTCGAAAAGCCTTGCGGTGACGCTCCCGGGGACTGTGCACACACACTCCGGACAGCCCCGATGATTTGTAGTCGTCGGGGTTCTATCTCTCCCTCCTGCTCTATGTCTCTACTGACACCGAGTCTCGAGTTTTCCGCGAAAAATCCTTCCCCCGCGGGCTTCGCGGTAAGGCTGCCGCTGCGATCGCCATCGCTCAATCTTCATTAAACGGATCCGCGCTGCCCCGGCGGTTGTTCCGCTCGTTCGCGTGGAAATCCGACGTTCGAGAGTACAGGCTGCGGGCGCGTGATTAATCGTTCGTCTAATTGAAAAACAAGTATCAGCTGGGCAACCTGCCATCCCGGCTCTAACGACGCAACAAATCCTCTTACGCCGTGTCCTTGCTCGGCCAGCGTGCTGGCAACAACTCCCCCACGCCCATACGTATACACCCGTACGTGCACATGTAGAGCACGACTCGGTCGGAGCGTCAAATGCTGCTGCCGTTGTGACCTTTCGCTGGTCATGCGGTGGAATAATAAAAGTAAAGGGGTGGCATCCGAATGACGTTTGCCCTTTTACGGGTGGGCCCGGACGCTTTTGGTGTTGCGTTTGAGAGAGAAAAGGACTCGGACTGCACGTTGCACCGTTTGCCGACCATTTGTCAAGATAATGCGAGTCTGTCGCATTTTGTTTGGTCGCTGGTCAAAGCGAGATGGTGTTTGGGGCTTCAATGACGACGGGGTAACCTTGCGATCAGAAAATCTCTGTAAACGGGAGGCTTTTACGAAGGAAAATTGTACAATAGCCTCTGTGACGAATTGGGATTGATTGTCAACCATGATTGTTCTGCAAAATTTGTCTACGTCATGTTATGAGTTGAAATGACTATTGTTAAATGACTTCTGGAATCGATGAAAAATTTTAGTGTATTCTTTTTTTCCATGAGCTTTTGGAATCATAATATAAGTTAAGCATGCTGCCCACGTTGTCAATTAGTTTATTTACATTTTCTTATCAGGGCGATTTCACAATCGTTTCAACAAACCTTTGGCTTGCTTTTGCAACTTTTGATAAGAGTTATGAATGATTTAGAGATTGATAACTTGAGTAGCAGGGAGCTATGACTTATACTTCAAAACTTTGCAACTCAATCAATCTGAACCTTCAAACATGAATGTCTTATAGCCTTTTTTGCTCTATATTCCCTAAAACTGAGCCTTAAACCCTAAAGTTCCCTAATCTAACCTCGAAAACTATGGAATCAATAATTTTGATTTATCAACTCTATAATCAAGTCTATTAAATCTTTTAAAATCAATGGCCTTTTTACCTCGTAGTCTCTTAATCAAAATGTTCAGTCACAAATATATCCAAGCTTTCTTAAAGTAACTTTTAGACTCGTCTAGAAAACTTTTCAACTCAATTGCTCATTTCACTAACGTGCTTGGCTGTGAATTATAGCTTATTTTATCCAAGAGTTATTTGAGCTTTTAATTCAAATATCTATTTGTATATCATTCAATTATTCGATAATATTCTGGTTAAAAAACCCTTGTAAGTCATCACGTGATGAATATCGCTAATAATCACATGATTTGCGAAAATCATGTAATAAATTATGTGATTATTTACGTGGTATCGATTTTCAACCGGGTCTTCTAGAAATTTTTTAGTATTTCATTCCTAATTTTATTCTTGGTTCTTTAAGAGATTAGTTTAAGGCATATCTCTAACGATGATGAGCAGACGTTTCGGATGCAAATATTAATATCCCGCAGGTCAGCGTTGCAAACTCGATAATTTTATACCGTATTTCCTAAAGAAGCAAAAGACTTGTATTATTAAATCTAGTAATACAACAAGATTCAAGCCTTGATATGTATTAATACTCATGAAAACCAGAGATACCAAAGACTTGGTAAATGTTTCACGGAATATATAATTTAAAAAATCTACTTAGATTAACCTAGATATTGATCCAAATCAACTGAGAAAGTTCACCTGGACTTAATTGGAAATTCATCTAGAGACTTATAAATTCGGCTTGATCGAAAAATATCGAACTAGATAGATCTGAATTCTCACTAAATCTGAATCGATGAAAAATTTAATAATAAAAGTACGGACTCATAGAAACGATCCCTTTTATATTGAAAAGGAGTCATTAAAAGCAATACAAGATTTGGGTTACCAATAATAAATGAACAAAGATTCTTCGAAATCGAAATTGGCCCATTGTTAGCAGTTATTTCATCTTTTTCATCATTTACTATTTTTTTTAATACCGATCATCCAAAACTTCATTTATCAATAGTGAATGAAGGACTATATGGCCGTATTCAAATTTAAGTTGAGGAGCAGACTCAACTATAAGTAATCTTTTCTATTGATGCAGGCATGGTGCCATCGCTTTCACCCTTTATCATATAGAGAAAAAAAGTACTATGCACACACACGCATGCAAGAGGGGGTAGCTACTGACTTTTCCCATCCCCTTTCATTGCGCACGGGTCTCTGCATCCGAACCGAAAATACGATATCTCGTAGCTAGGACTCTACAACGTAGGGGCACTCGGACGGGATAATTATTTTCCTCAGCAAGAAGAGACGATGTACCGACACACACACACACTTTGATAGAATCTATACAACACACTGTTGCCCGGCCAAAGAAAACACGAGCCTCACAGAGTTTCAACGCGTGGCGCATGTTCGTATTGCACAGCCTGTCCTTTCACCGATTTCCCGTTCCCTGGATACTCCTCCCCTGTACAATTATCATGACTGCTTGCCCCTCTCGTCTCTCCCGCGTGTTTTTCTCGAATTTCTCGGCTCTCTGTGACGCGCATGTCGTCATCTGCGTTTGATGACCTGACGTTTAATGAACGACTTTTCCGGTGATATAATAGTAATGAGGATTATCTTGCTTACGGCCCCGCACGTCCAGAAAATTGTACACTGTAGCAGCTAAGTAACCGTAAAATTGAAAACTGACTGTTTGGTTGCCGCTGAATTGCGTACGCGTATTCTGAGAGCAGGGAACGTTTTAACGCGTTTCTAGGAAAAAAAGAGACACATTTTTCTCCTCCCCCTGGGACCAACCAACCCCTTTCGTGGACGGGTTTACGAGCGCGACATATGGAACGGAGTCATTTGTAGGTACTTGCTTAACGTTGGTAATTTGCACAATGTGTTTACGAATCGGGTTTGTGCCATTGAGAGAACAGCTTTTGGGCCAATGCTGAGTGTGCACGTATGGTCGATCCATAATCTGGTAGAGAAAACCAATGGCTTGTTGCGTATTCTCGTAATGGCATCGATGAATTATCACGACCATTTGTATGATAATCTCATTTTTTATTGCACTCTAGTCATTTTAACGACTACATTATCCTGTCGATGGCAAGATCTTTGCTACTCCATCGAACAAACTGTCATTAATCACCACAAGCTGCCAGGCATCTCAAAATTCCAACTCGATCTTTCGACCGCCTAATTCTCTCCAATATTTTTCCGCACCCACTCACTCACCCAAATCATACGCAAACAAGACACTCGGGGCTTGAAAAATATTTTGACAGGATTATCCGTCCGCCCCTGCATTAATGAGACGAAAGCTTATAAATGATGGACGGAAGCCCACCGTTGACCGAGAGAGGAGAAATTAATTCGGCGTTACCTAACAGTTTTCGAAATGACAAGGGTCCAAGTGAGGTGCACTTACATATACCTACGGCCAAAGTGCGTCTGTCTGTGTGCATGAATAAGTAAGCCCGCGAACGAAATCCCTTGAGGGGGATCGATTCGTGCGGAAAGGGTGGCCATTAATCGGGAGTAAACATTCCTCTTCAATTTCGCTGGCAGCCTTAGCGTCCTGGCGGTGAGTTTACCTTGGCACCTTTGGATCGGGAACACAGGTGAGCGTGAAGTTCAGCTCGCTGCGCGCATAGTCGTCTGGCGTTGGAGCCCAGCCGGGAAAATAGATGGAAGAGCAACAAGTACTTCGCCACATCAACCAAGGTATGTTTGGCGCTCCGAGTGAGAATTTCATGAGTCAGCGGAGCTTTGGGGTACAGTAGGTATGACTCTCGATGGCTAATGATCACGTGGCATGTCCACACTGTTTCACTAAGACAGCTTCGACCAGTCTCTCGCGAAACAAAGGAGTCTCGATGAGAGTGTGGTGGTGAGGATCGAGCGCCAGAGATCCGAGATCAGGGCAGGTAGAAGATCCTTCTCGCGCTCGAGTGGCCGTTAAGTTGGGATTTTTCTGGGTGCCTTCTATCGTATAGAAAAAGAGACAGGCCGGTGGTCATTGTTGTTTTCGTAGAGCATGCTGCTTCATTGGTTTTTCCCGCGCGCAGCGAAGGCTTACTTCCATTGACCCACAAGGACTATCAGAGATTGGAAGGAAACAGTAGGAGCTGCTCCGGTATACTGCTGTGTCTTTACGGCAGATAAAGTTCTCTTTCTTTAATTGAGATTCTACCTTTAGTGTACTAAAATGTTGCTGAAGACACTTGACCAAAGGTAAGGAAAATATTGTAGATTAAATATATGTTAGCAAAAGACTTGTATGATTTGTATCCTAATTTTAGTGCTATTCCATCTATTTATTTCCGTGTAACCTTAACAAAGTATTTTTAAATTCGTGTAGTAAACATCTGGAAATTTTGAAGAAGTTTTGGCTGTATCGTGGACCGGAACAGCTTTATCAAAAGAATGCATCTGCCTCGTAAATAAATGATTGAATTTCGAGTTAGAAACGTAATACGATTTGAGAACTACATACATGTAGAACAATCATTGAATCCGATGAGACAATCGTGTAATTTTCAATTTTTTTTCATTTTTAAGTTTGCAGGTTTTTAGAATTGTCTTGCTATTGATGCACTTGACACTTGAACTTCAGACAAAGAAGTATCCACAATGTTATTTTTTAATTATTTATTGTTTCATCACATTTGTACTACAAAGATTTTAGTACACTTGTACAATAATCCAGACTTTTTTGTGTATAAGTAACGACCACGAAAATTACAAATTATTACGCGATAATTAATCATCGATTGGATCGGAAAATATTAGTTGCATTACTAACATGATTTATTATTTAGTCACAGGAGCAATCTGATAGAGCACTGTATCAAATATTCAATCAATTGTGTCTCCTTTAGTTACAAAATTTAGTTTCTTACGAGCAAGATCGAGCATTGAATCTAATATTCTATTCCGGCCCATAATGATATCGTTCCTTTCGCACGAATTCACAGACTGCACGGTTGACTACCGATTAAAATTGGCGGACGTACGCAGAGCTATAGCATAAATCCGCTTCTAGCTCCATACAGAAGCTTGTAAGTGTAATTTGCATGCACGAATGAGCGATGGATAAATAATAGCGCTCGAGCGATCCACTCCGTCACTCCCTAAACGTCACCCGAGCATGATGAATGTGACGCAACACACACATTTTGCTTTTACGCCATTTCACATGCACGAAAATGCCATTTAGATGGATTGCTTCCCAGATTTTCCGGTGGCATTATAGTGTTTGGTTAATCATCCGTTGCTTGGAGTGAGCCCTTCTAACTTTTAACTATTTCTGATTATAGTAGTTGGTAAATGTTCAACACTTTTGGCATCACAAAATTTAGATTGTTTGCGAGGGTTAGATCTCTATTCTCTCTCTTTCTCTATCTCTGCCCCGATAAACGAAGATATATTCAATCAATAATGTCAGTGACATATTATCATGTGAGTACTTATGTATATGTACGTGAACTAATGAGTGAAGGCAGCGGAAAAAGTTACCTTTTTTGACTTAAAGTGGTACAACACAAAAATCAAATTTAAGAACGCAAGTAAATAATATATTTCAGTTCGATTTTTTGTACTACGTAATATACAATAAATATGAGACCTGAAGAGACGCGGCGTGGTTAGAGAGTTATTAACGGCAACGGTTTTTATTTTTTAATTAAAACTTAAGAGTTTGTAATTTTAAGGGTACCATCTTCTATAGCCCGAAGAACCCTTACCCTCTCTAAAAATAATGAAGTATTACACAAAAATCTTTATCATCAAGCAAGCCCAAGGCCTCAGAATCGAAAGCCCACGAGACTCGCCCAAGCTCTGTCAATCGTATCGACCTAATATAAAATTCCATTATCTCATCTCTCTTATCTCGACTCGACGAGATCGCCCGGGGGCATCGTGTGCTACTCTTCATTAATTTTCACCCAGTCCTCGACTATAACAGCCGTGCCCTATCGTTTCAAGCATCTTGACGATCTCCTTTAATTTTCGATGTATCATAATATACTATATATATATATATATATCCACGGACACCCAGGAGTTCGACCTTTTCCAAATTAGCCCTCGCGGGCGCACGTCCCATGCAAATTATTAGACGAGTATACCTATTCCACCAATACACTTAGGAGTCTACGCGGAAGAACGCATTGGCGTGTACGTACGTACGTTCGTAGAAAAAGAGAAAAAAAATAAACGTCCCTCCTTGCTCATCTAGCCGATTGCGGGAGCACGCCTCTCCTTGTGCATTACAATTCTATTACCATTATTGCTTCCCGGATCAATTTCAGGCGAGGGCAGCAGCAGCCCAGGATTGCCCATCGCATTTCTCGTAATGTAACATGGCGCATGTGTATGTATATACTTACCTACGCCCCGGTCGCTGCTGCTGCTGCCAGCTTTTCTCTTTCTTTCTTTCTCTTTCTCCCTTTTTGCTTCAACACGTGATGGCCTTACTTACATATACGGTACATATAACACGTGACGAGCTTCCCGCGGAGAGACATGTAATCATGCACCTATAAGTCATTAGAAATATAGCTCTTGCCCTTTTTCACGTCACAGCGTATTCCTTTCCTTTCTTCAGGCATCTCCCTTCTCTCTTGCCCTCACTAATTTCATTATTTCGCTGACTTTCATCTCTGGATCATCCGAGTATCTGTGCTGCGACCGTTCTTTTTTCATCTAGCTCAAACTACTCTTCGCATTGATGCGTATTAGAACTTATTTAGTTGTTTTATTACTCAAAATAGGTATAATAGTATGAATTTGAGAGTTTTTCTGGAACGCTTGATTCGGTAGCACTAACGTCTTATTAAGATTTTTTATTGCCTCTACTCAAATTCGTGGTCTTGAACGTAATTGAATAAAAATTTTATTTTTCTTAAAAATCGTTAAGGATCCATCTTTACAGTTCTCAAAAAATCATATCACAAAGATGGCAGAGCAACTCTTGGGCAAAAAATAAAAATTTCTCCTCTAGTATTTAAAAAAATCTAGTATAGGATTGTAAAAGACTCTCTATGAATAATCGACTGGACGAAAATAATACAAGTGAAATTTAACTCAATAATGCCTCTAAATTCTTTCGACTTTTACATCTTGTCCGTTTATCTGATTTATTTTATTTTGTATTATGTGCTTTACATGAATGTTTCTACTTTTTCGCCTTTGCGTACAACGCTTTTGCAGTAAAACTACAAAGATTAACATTTTTATCACTTACTCTTAGTTTTGCTGTGTCCCCTTATTATTTTTTTTTTTTGTTTTTCTCTTTGCAACAACTCTGTTTGAATAAAATTTTTACCTTGAGATAGACTTCTTATTTTTCGTTCTAAGAATCGTTCTATAAATTTTCAAGTCAAAGTCTTTATGTTTGTTATTCTTTCTACATGTATGTCTTTTATAATTATCTAAATCTGTACCTGTCTTCATGTGATTGAAGTCTCGGTCACAGCGTTTCTGTCGTTATGTGATTAGCCCTGTATTTATATCTATAAATCACTACTATTCTTAGAACTAATTTTAGCATTTATGTCTATACTATAGTGTCCGTGTCCATCTCTGTGTATCTGTCTCTGTTATTGATTTATCGGTCTTGAAAATGATAACTTAAAAACAAATAAATAAAAGTCAAAGAATAAGATACAATAGTACAGAGACAGATTTAATGCAAAAAACGAAATATGAACACAGAAAAGTATATGTATTTAGATACAGAAACATAAATACAGTTACAGAAATGGAGACACAGGGAGACAATAAAAAGTTAAAAAGAAAAGTTTTGGAAACAAAACTTCGAGTTTAAAAATTGAGACAAGGGAAATGAAAAGAAGTAAATTTTATAAATGATAGGGAAACAGATACAAGAATAAAGATGTAAAAATAAACACTAATTTTAAATCATAAAGACATACAATTGGAAAAAAGAAATTGATCTCTAAGCGAGGATGCATTTACAAATACCCATACAAAAAATAATAATATATAGATTACAGATGCAGAAACTAATGCAACGAGACGAAAATGTAAGGAGCCGAAACTTATAACAGACACAAATAGAGATTTAAAGATAGAGCCAAAAGTTAAAGACATCAAAACAGACGAAGGGAGTTAGAGGTTTAAAGATTTTTGATCTACATATTTTAAATTGCTGTCATAAACCATAACGAGCTTATAAAAATAAAGTGATTTATTGAGGAACAAACATACGGAACATAATAAGAGACAAGAAGGGATATGCACTGCCAGTTTAAGAAGGGTAAAAGTAAAAGGCAAGGCTTGAAGGAAGAGATTTAAAGACACAGTGACAGTGAGTAAGAAAACATTGGAAGGCAACACAGAACTACAGATCCTGGCGGATACAGGAAGATGGAGACTAAGAATAGATTTCGAAGGATCCAAAACAGAAAGAAATACCACATTTGAAATTAAATGATAGCCATGAAGATGTAATAATGGTAAATAAATTAAATACGCTAACACTCAGAAACACATGAAAAGATAGTAATACTCTGTAAGAATAGTAGTTTTCGTCACAAATGTGCATCTCTTCAGGGCGGTCCCTGGGCCCGAAGGCGCTTGCGAAGCAACGCCCGAGGGACTGTTGATACCCCCCTGGTCGGATGTACATGAGTGGCGAACGCTGTTTTTCCTACCGAGGGTGTACCAGGGTTACAAAAGTGCCTGAGGTAGGAAAATGTATATAGAGGCAAGGACAGGGATTCAGAAGCAAATAATAAAACACAAAAAAATTCAACATATCAGACACTTAGAGACATATACTAAGATATTAAAATTTAGAGAGTGAGAGAGAGAGAGAGGCAAAGAGATGTAGATTCATCGACAACACACAAGACCTAGAGACATCTATTTAAATTTATAGATAGAATTATTTAGAGACTTATGAGTAAAGATATGAGAATAAAGATATAGAAAAAATAGCAGGGAAACACTATTGTAAATACTAATACAAATAATGATAAAGATAAACGAAAATCGACGTACAAAAAAAGGTACATTAACGTGGAGATACTGATGTAGTGAGAAAAGAAGGAAAAAGAAAGTAATGACATTAGGAAGTATAACTTAAGTATACCAACTGAAGAAAAGTAATCACTTTAAAGAAAAAAACAAAAATGGAATTCAAGAGAAGTAACTATCAAGGCAGAGATACAGACATAATAAAAACAATATAACAAGATCTGTAAGCAAGAGACGAAGATGTTTATTCAGAACGAAAAAGACAATAACTCAGATTAAAAAATACAGTCACATACAAAAGTATATTATGTAGGGGGACTGAGAGACTCACAAACACAAGAACTAAGATTTAAAAAAGTCATAGAGAGACAGACATATTATAGAAGCCTTGATTTGAAAATAAATTTGAAATAAAGAAAGACACATGGAGATTAAGACACTTGATAAAGAGATATCGCCATTTGAGTGAATATACACACACTGAAATTAGTACCATAATGCAGAAACAGTTACAGAGTCTTCAATTACGTAAAAACAAATACAGATTTGTAGGCAGATAAATAAAGATGTACATAGAGTAAGAATTACATACATGAAGACTTAAACATTTATGGTGTGAGATTACATGTTATAATAAAGAGACAGAGACTTATAAAACGGAACCATAAAATTAGATGCAGAGATAGAAAAGAAAGATGTAGAACCAAGAAGTTTAATCAAGGAAAAAGTTTCATTAAAACATAGTTGTCAAGTTATAGGTAGTAGTAGCGATACTGGAATGACGGTTTGAATTTTGATTAAATTTGGCTCATTCATAGATATTGATGTAAAAATGACCCAGTTAAAATTTTTTGAACTTTCACAGCATAGGAAAAAAAGTATAAGCGTTTGAATTTTCATGGGTTTAACATGGGACCTTATGAGAAATATCAGTTAAATTAAATTTGCACAGAAATGACGGTTTCGATTTTAATTAAAATTGGTAAATTAGAAACTAAAGACATAAGGTGTATTTTTCTCACTTCACAATTTTGATTCAAAGATTTTAAGAGAAGAGATAAATAAATATCAGACCAAATAGATGCTTTTTCCATACATATAGGTATACTTATCCATAGACTTGACAGCAAAAAATACGAGGTTAAGAGACTTGGCGCTTATTTGGCTGACGCAGTATCGCTAGTACTACCTTAAAAGACAAAAGTAATGAGAGAAAAAGATACCGTAACTGAAAGTAAGCGATAAAACGCTATTCTCAGTAATTTTGATGCAAAGGCGTATATAGTTGCAGAAAATATAGAGACACTTGCATGAGGCCACATGAATAGACAGTTCGAATAAAATAAATCAAAGTCACAAAAATTAGAGATAAGCACGTACAGATAGAAGATTGACAAGCAGTGATGGAGACTTGAAAATAAATAAAACGGTGCAGAGATTAGGAAACCAATGCACAGAAAGACAGAATTCTAAATGTATAAATGCAAAATTGTTCCAAAATTACGGGTAAACAGACAAGATGCAGAGATCAAAATGATTCAAAGGCATTGTCAATAGAGTGAATACCTGTTTACAAGACTACTGAAAAGAGTGTAATTATAAAATTAGAGAGATGGGCAAAAAAGCTAAAAATTGAAAGTATTGACTTAACAACTGAAGGACAGAGTTATGAATACAGAAATATGAAAAAAACACGGAGTATTAGAGATTTGGAAATGGACTGACATTGTATTGCCGAAAATTGTCTATATACCGCCGCCCGCCGCCGCCGGTAGACTACCAGTAAGCACTGGATTATTTATTTGAAAATTTTGTTCTAGGCAATGACAAATGACAGAAGATATACCAAGTTAGTAAAATTATACTTCCTAATCTTTAGCCAATGAAGAGCACTTCATCTCATATAAAATCCTTACTTATTGGAGAATCATAAAATAAGCACAAATTTGTTAAACCGTCAAAAGGGCAGACGGTGCCAAGCCATGTTTTAACTTGCATCATTTTTACTCAGTTTACATTCATCGTCGATCGGAACTTACTCATAAAAACAAGACCAAACCAAAAAACCCGGCAATCGTAACTACAGCTTCAACGCCACGACTTGGAACGTGCGAAAGGTATCGTCTTCCTACCGTTCCCATATATTGCCCGTCGTACCGTTGAAATAATCAATTTTCGACTCTCCCACCTCCCGCCTCATGCACGTATATCTTCACACAGGCGATCGTGACAATTTTTCTATACATAGATGTAGCCTCGGCCACAGATTATCATTACCCCTGGCCATACATATACACACACAAACACAGGCTCAAGCACACGAAGTGGGTAGACGGCGGCCAACAAATCGACTCGGAAATTACATCGCTCCCGGTCTCTCTTTCTCTGCCGAGCCGATAAATCAGAAGAAGCCAGCGCATCTCGTAAACCTCTTCCGCGCTCGCTCGTCTCGCTTGATTGAGACAGATTTAATGCTCCCCTCGCTGGCGATGCAGACTTTCTTGATCGAGATTAAGATCGGCAGGTATATGAAAGGACGGGGCGAGCGCCGTGGAGAAAAGAGAGCGAGAGAGACGGCCCGGTGATTACCGATCGGCGCACGCGCGTTACTCATTCTCACGCAGATCGCTTTTCATTTGTATGTATATATACCCCCGCGCACTCGCCGCTCATTTTCACACGATACTTTTAATTAGATAACTCGCCGTGCGCCCTTTTTCTCTCTCTCTCTCTCTCTCTCTCGCTCTCTTGATATTTACTGCTTCGCTAAGTCGAGCCACGAGCCTCGGGCGGTACTGAGCGTATGTAGAGGCTTCGTCGACTATCCTCAAGTCTCTTATGTAGGCAAACGTTTTACCAAGGATCTAAGATTTATGGAAAATCGAGCGTGTGGCGTTGTCTTTCCGGGATTCAAGGAGCTGTAGTTGCGTCATCGTCGCGCTTGGCAGCTTGTTTTACGGGACTCTGACTTTTTGCCTCTACTTTCTTAAAGGAGTTCTGCTTCGTTTTGAATGACGGGTGTATGTATTCTAGTTCGATTGTAATTTTATGGGAGATAAGAAGCAACAGTCAACAAAATTTGTATCCCTATCCATTTGATGCGCTTACGATAGGCTAAGTTAATTCATTGCTTATGCGGTTTGATTGTCTATCGAAGTGCACTTAAATTATCTTTGCCAAAGAATATCTGCTATTTTCACATGCATCAGATAGTATCGATCTAATGTATTGAATGTTTTTCAGCTGGACGATAGGATTTTTGTTCGACACGTTCCTCTGATACTCTGCATTATTGTGTTAAATAATCCACGATTACTATTCATGCAACGCGAAACCAGAAAGAGATATTATACTTCGATAGTTACAATAAATCAACCATTTCGGAAGTTATGTTTTGACGCACGCATTTTTTAATAACTAATTTTGTAATTGTTGCGATTCTCAAAGAACAACGTACGCAATAATCAACATTATTTGTTTGATCCTCTGACAGGAATTAGAGGGAAAAGAATTAATTTTCTGATCGCGTCAACAGTTCCAATTCAAACGATCCTCAATCTCACATTTTACCGTGACTTTCATTTCATTGTGCTCATTGACAATCAAACCATGACATTACAGAACATTGACATGACTTCAGAAAGTTAGTGATGAACCGATTATCAAGATATTATGAACTATTCAACACAAATTTCACACCTCTGTGAATCTGCAAAACCACTAGTACCCTCCACATCAGCACTGTTACCATTAAGCCAAGAGTAATATCACAAAATCACCACCGCCATTTCAGTCCCGCAAGGTGAAAGCAGATGGGCGTACCTCAAATCCGTTTTCCCGCCGAACGTTTTCGCCAATCGGCGCCTGTACCCATCGACCTTAAGCTTTACGACTTTCTTTCTCGGCTCGAGCCGATTAAAGAGGCCAATTAAACCGATCGGTTACGAAAGCCAGTAGCACCACACGCGCGTCTAATACGGAGCTAACGGGCCAGCGAAAATTTTAATTAACGGCGCCGATCGGCAGTCTCTCCTCCGCGCGCTGATGTTCGGGAACTAATAGTTTCGGTTCGGACAATAAATCGTCGGCGGGTCCGCTCATTAGAAAGTAAGTACGAACTCGCGCCCGAATAATCTTATCGACACTCTCCAGCGATCTTTCACGCGTACCCCTTTCCACACTTGCTCCAGGAGTATTGATGAGCCACAGCGACTTTTCACACGTGGAGCGGCCCGTTCTTCGTACTTCCACATTTCGGCGCTCGAAAGGGACTTGCCCCGGTCGGTCAGAATCGAGCGAGCCGATCGCCATATGTCCTCTCTGCTTATTTGTTTATCCAAGGAACGAGCAGGGGGAGAAAAACGAGAGCGAAGCGGGGGAATCTTATCGGCACTTATTCGGTGAAATGCGGTTTCCCGGAGCCGTAAAATTCACGCCGTCCGCGTGGCCAGCCGGATTTTAAAGTTGTTCGTTATCGCGACCTGTAGGTATTTCCCCCGAACAGATGCGGATCTCCTCGAGTGGGGCTTCTCCCGTTCTTGCTTTCTTCTCGGGCGAGCGGGCCATCGGGGAAGACGTATGGCGGGCTTTCGAGCGAATTCACGAGGCCGGCGTCGTTTCCTTTTCAGCCGCACGCACGCGTTTGTATTGATAAGACCCGCAATCCTTAGCCCTTATCACGCTCGACTCGAGCACACGTGTGTGTATATTGCGTCGCCTGAGAGGACCAGGGAAAATTCAGCCCTAGCGTGAGACGCAATATTCAGATTTTTAGTTATCGAATGGTCGTTAAACACGAAGTTTAAGCTTCCGATAACGTTTTTCACTCGAAAATTGAATTTCCCAATATACACCATTTTCGAATTATCATCGCCGATCATGCTTAAAGCAGAGAAGGGAGAGGGACTTACAGATTCTTTCGCAGTCAGAGAATTACACCGACCCATCGCACAGTGGGATAAAATAATCAAGAAATGAATATTACTCTTGACTTAGATCAGTTCCAAATCTACATGACGTATTAGGGCTTGAAAATTAATTTTAAATTAATTTAGTCAAATACGCGATACTGACTTCTTACAAAAAAATTAATTATATTATGCTGGCAGCATGGTGATTTGAAGGTTTTTGTAAAAACTTCCTGTACAAGAGTAGAGTCGACCTCACATTAGAAGCAACCCACAAAACCGTGTAAAATGACACGTATCTTGGTTATAATGTGAAATTTGCGTATTCTCATTCTCGAGGATAGTACACTAAGGGTCAAGGGATTGGCATTTTGCAACTTTTACCTTTCATTTGGAATAGAATCAGCGACCAAAAAATAATGAAAATTATTTTAAAATCCATGTTGTAGTAAGACTAAAAATGTTCACGCAGCTTTCAAACTAACTTGAATCAAGATTTTGGTACACTTTCGATAGTTTTATTCCAGTCTACATCGTTCAGAAGGGCTGAAGTTGTCCACAACACAGAACGGATCTGTTTTTCAAAGAGGGGGCTTCTTAGGTCCTGTTGCCCCCTGACCAGGCTTTAAATATGTAAATAGGGTGAGAGCACGTGCGAACACGACTGTGCAGATAAGGGACAGGACATGGCTCCCAGAGATCCAGATACAGCAGTAAGGCTCGTCCTACTCGCTCTTCCTACACCTATTCCCCTTGAACTATTTGCAAGAGACTTATCTACGGTTTCTTCACTTGCAATAGAGTATGTCTCTGAATTCGTTGTCAAGCAGCACTCCAAAAGTCAAATTGTTCCATTTCTATCACTAATTTTGAATACTTTTAAACGATTATTTTCAAAATGCTTACATATTAACGCTCCAGTATTTTATTTTAAAACGTTTTTGACGTTCAATCATCAAATGCTAAAAATAAGATACTATAGAAATTTGAAACCAAACAGATGCAATTGTTAAGAATCTACGATTAAAATTTAACTTCTAAGTGTTTTGTTTTGAGACACTTGAATTTACATGTCATACATATCGGCTTGGTGCTGTCTTGCTTTGCTTTTGAATACGTAATGCACAGCTGAGAGAACACTGATTCCAATACCGCGAAAAATGTATGCATACCAAAAAATCCTGTGGATAGCAAGAACGCGATAACAGGCCTTAGTTTTCCCCCTACTGTCAATGAACAGACACCCATATGTGGGTTCTGGGGATCGAATTCATATACATTACACCCCCCGACTTATCGATGCCAGCTATCCTTTTAGACTCATCCCCTCTTATCTGAACCATCGCCTCGATGGCCAAACAGCCAGATCCCGCGAGATTTGCATGGGAGGCGTGTGCCACTGATCCTGGGGGTAAATATAAGAATCGTTTTGACCGCTGGCGCTTCTGCGGCTGAAGTGTGATTCGAAGGCCATTTTATTGCTTGAATCGGGTGCGGTTGAGTTTCTACAATAGCTGATATTTCTCGATACAGACTGACAAAGATCTTTGGACGGAGCGTTTTTTGTATCAAGGATTTAGTGTAGGAATTCTGTGAAAAACTATAATAATATTATTAGAGGAAACTAATGGGAACACTACTTTTATTAAAAATAACAAGTTTTACGCTTTTGATTGACAAATTTTGTTGAAATCATTTCATATCATTGAGCTATTTAGTGTACGTAATGGAACCTTCAATGCAAAAAAATTATGAAATTGTATTGTCTCTGGTTTCAATTGATTATAAAACAAATTGCGCACTTTCTTAATACTAATAACAAGTATTGTATAACTTCCATTGGTTTTACTATACTAATAAACCATAATATCCCAAAGAAGGCTGATATCTGAGACATTCCAATTCGAAAAATGACCACTTTATTAGTATTGAATTAGGGCTTAGTCATGATTACCTTTTTTGATCCATTAATAAATCATAACGCTCATCAAATAATAGTCTATAAAACAATCTTCAATATTATTTGGATTAAAGAATAATGAATTGGGAGTATTAAGAAGAATCGAGATGATCTACTGGTCAGCTTCTATCGCTAACATGGAAAATTATTGTTGCAACAGTCGATTGCCAAAAGATAAAAAATCTGTAATGGAGCACGCCAGGACGTATACGTCTTTTTGGTGATTGAGGAAAAGAAGGATTGAAGAACAAAGCCGATATTGAGACCAGTTTTAAATTCTTATGGCTAATGACGCATAGTAAATATATAGCCGTAAATACATATTGATAGCTGTGAACCAATTGGTGTGATGTCGATCAAGTTGATATTTCACATAAGCTAAGCACACAATAGAAAATACAAGCACTTGTACACAACATACAATTCAGTATAAGTTGGAAATTTAGTATACATGCAGGTAATTTTAGCGATCTGGTTCAATTTATATATCCCATTCCTAGCAAATGACGCCAATTAATGACCTAGTACAAATTAAACAACGATTAAAGAAACATACTAATGACAATATAGATTCTAGAATCCAGTAAAAGTTTGCAATTGAGTACACATAGAGGTGACTTTAGCTATCTGGTATCAATTTAACACCAATTAGAAAATGATGCCAATCAAGGACCTTCTACAAATTTTAGAATCATTAAAGAAACATGCTAATTATACAGTATGTGTTTAAGTCTAATTAAAAAAAAAACCCCAGCATTGATTCGCCACATTTTTTATTCTTCCTCTGATTCAACATTTCTATAAAAAGTTTACCTTTCAATACCTTAACATCGAGCACAATGTTTCAATACCTTTAACAATTTAATAAAACTCGTCCTACAAACCAGCACCCACCAAAAAGCAGGAAAACAACAGGAACGATGTTATAATTTAAAATAACAAAGACAAAAAAAAGGGAACAAAGGAAACCAGGCGAACAAGAAAAATATGAATAAGGATCATCCACGACAATAAGCGTGAACGCAGCGACAGCAGCAGAGTAGTGGAAGCAAAAGCAAAAACCAAGTGACGGATGAGCGCGTGTAGGCTTTGGACAGGACACCCATACTTATCCACTGGTACTCGTGTACCAAGCTGTTGGTCCTTACGGGTGTGCGAATCCCCCTGTGGGGGATCTCCTCTCGAGGACGAGATTGATGCGTTATGGGAGGCGATCACAACAGGCCATGCATTACCAATGACGGTGCGGCTTCCTTCGTGTACGTGAGTTTCGTATGCCCACCTATCTACCTACCTACCGACCTACCTACTTACCAACTCTGCATCGTGACAATCCAGGGTGTATAGTCCGACACCGCGCGAGGGGGACTTTATAAAATTCAAACCCACGCATGAAACACCGTTCGACCCCTATTCTCTCTCTGTCTCTCTTTCGCATTCCATGAGTACATGCACGTTCAAGAGGGAGCTGGAAAGGCGTAATGACCTACGCCTGGATTTGACAAATCCCGCGAATGACATGCGCATACAGGAGTGGCAGGGAACGAGAGCACGAGAGGGGTATTCTCGTTATCAGATACACTCTCTGGGCAATGCTGCCAGAGCCAGTCTTGAGCTGAGCACTGTGGGGAACTGAAAAATTGGCTACGGTGCCTATATCTGCGCACTCTGTCTCTCTGTCTCCGGACGTTGAAAAAATCTTCCACGCGCTCTGGGCCATGGGGTGACTAGGTCCGATGGGGTGGCAGTCGAGTTCGATAAAGGGGACATAATTCGAGAGAGGAGAGATAAAATTGCCTCCATTGCCCAGACGATAGAGATGCTTTGGGAATTGCTCTGGATTTGTGGTTGATTACTGGGCAACCAACCCTTTTGCAGGATAGTAATGTGATGTGATAAGCCTCCTGGTATGTACAAATTGTAATTGAGATGGAGTTTTAAAGGGGTTGCTTCTTGTGTCAAGTGCCAAGTTTTATGAATTAAGAATGAATTTCATGCTGTAAGAGAAATTAGTATCTGTTATTGTTATTGAAGATATGCATTAGAGAAAATTTTGAGCATTTACCGAAAAAGGTTTGAGAAGATTTGATGTGGACTATTTGACTTAATTCTCAGTTTTCAGTCCATTATGAAAAATTGATCGACAAGAGAATCCAGTTTTTGCATTACAATAGTGAAGTAGTAGTCAGGAGCTGAAATTCTATGAATTTTAAACCGTGAGATCAGAATCCAATAACCAGCCGAGCACCCCCTTTTGTGAGCTCTCTTGTTTGGTTTCGCTTGGTCCGGGTGTAAGTGTGTGTGCGTGCGCGAGCGTGTGTTTGAATCTTTTATGATGCTATCTGCTGCGCAACGCTGACAAGAAGATTAAGAAGAATGACAGCCGGGATTCCGTATGCTTATCATATCGTCAGGTTCTTTATCTTAATGGTCTCGTAACTTTTGGAAATATTTCGGGGTAACATCTTATTTTAGAATGCGTTAGTTTAATAATATTTCTAAAATAAGTTCTTTTAAAGTAAGTCATCTAAATTTTCCTTAATAACTTACAATTCGCGCGTCGATGGTTCATAAAAAAATTTGAGATACTTGGAAATCTCATGTGCTCATAGTCGTCGTGCATAGATGTAAAAAATAATGTTACGTGATATTGCTTACCTATCAAATCTTATATAATAATCCAATATTTTGTCCAAGAAATTCACGACACTTTTTCCAAGAGAATATAATCAAATATCTTTATAATTATGATTAAAATATCAAAATCCTGGAATTTCATTAAAAACTAATTTGATGGACATTTAATTTTTTTTCATGTGTCAACTAAAAACTATCTGTAGAACAGTAAAAAGATATACAGCCTTGACAAGCACACAAGCAGTAACTAATTATTGCTCTATGATTACTAATTGTAAGACGTAGATGACGTGAAGACAAGAAGGTAGCTTCTGGGCCTTCCCGTACGAATCTGCATACAAATGTAAAGAGGAGAGAGATATAACGTTGGGGAATAGAGTGGACGAGCTCATAAATCTCCCAAAGGCAGGTCGGAAATTAATTATGCAGTAACCCGCTGCAAGTTTCAATGGGATGCATTAATATACTCGATGCCTTTAACAAGCGTGAAGGGAAATTTCGCTTTACCTTAGATTGGGGGAGGAGGGTATGGTAGAGATAATTTGCTATTGCCTGAGCAAAGTCCTTCCAGCCTTCAGATGAAGAGAAAGGCGAGGAAAACTTAAGCTATGCACATCACTGACAGCGTCAAAGGAAATTCCTGGGACAGCTACAAAGCTGGGCTCATGCTTGTTCAATATGAGCTTTTGTATAAGTGAGAAATATGAATTTCGAAGGTGGAGCGCGTAACGAAAGATGCCTATGCGAAAGATGATGGATCAAGTCAAGAACGATCTGATGTCCCCAAAAATTGTATAAGTACATCCAAAGATAAAAATGTGCATGCTCTCGCATACCTATGGTTTACTATTTATTCATCGTTTGGATAAACATAAGTCGGCCTCATAGTTTATTTTCATCCTTTACCTTCATTCAACTGAACCGTATTATAACGTTGCAGTGCATGTACATCAGATTTTGAGATTCGGGAGTGCCAGTGTAGTTTGGAGTTTGATGTATTTCGTTTATAGCTTTACCAAGCCTTTATGCCTTAACACAGAGACTTTAAAACAGAAACTTAGACTGTAGTGTTCCAAAAACTTTTAATCTGAAACAGCTACCATACGTAGACAAGTAGTATAGTTAAATCCACAAGCAAAAGCATGTTGGAATAGAAAAAGGAACTAAGGTACAGGTTTACATCAGAACAATAATGAAAAATTGGATCCAGAAACTCAAATACTTAAAGACTAAAAAATAGAGGTGCAAAGATAAAAATGTGTAGATAGAGATGCAGAAAGGAATGTGTATAGGCTTAGAGATAAAGACATTAAAAAAACCTTACAAAAAATTTAGAAGAACTTAAAAATGATACCAATAAGACAGCGGTTTAGAATAAGGCTGTCATAGACTCAAAGACAGAAACAACAATAAAAACACAAATATCAAGATAAATATATAAAAGCAAAAATGAAATAGTAGAACATAATAAATAAGGAAAAGAGATACTAAAAGTAGAGACATCAATACTCTAAGATATGGACATGTTGACTGGAATGAAAAACAGTTAATTTCATGAAACAAAAATACATTTATATACAGAAATCAATAATCAGAGACACTAACAGAATCATACATCTAGTTGTATGTACAAGAGTAGAAAGATAAAGTAATGGAAAATTCAAAACTCACTCTCAAAGTCAGCTATGTCAATGAAACGATAGAGGCATAATGACTTAGACTAAAAGAAATGTACAGAGTGATACATATTTATAGATGTGGTATTAAAAAATGAGTGTTGATGTAAAGAAACAGATGTAGAGATATAAAGATAGAGAACGAGAAAAAGAAAATCAAAGAAAGAAAATTTAATGTCATGGGCTACGAGATAAAGACATGAAGACAGACTACTTAGTCAAGGTTAATTTCATGCTCCAGCAAGCAAAACTTAGATTTCATACATTTGTTTTCTTTTCTATTTCAATGCCTGAATTTTCTAATTATAGCATACACTAAGATGAATGCAATAACATAGTTGTATACATATATGGCCAGTGATATTAACGAAATAACAACTTAAACTTAAGTATGATGTAATTTATCTTTTGAATCAAAATTTTTATTTGATCAATTCAATTGATACAAATCATTAATACACTTCAGTTGCAATCCATAGCTCGAATAAAACTATACATTTAGTGTACAAGAGACACTAAATTGATCAACTAAAATATGCCAACCGGCTTGCAATTCTATAAATAATGTGTACTGCTCTATGTTAAAAAAAAAAATAACTTCCCAAAGCCCATGATAATTCTATTTATAATTTTAACAATTAATTGCATAAGAACGAATAAGAAAAAAAGAGCAACGATCCCGAATAACATATGTCTCCATTTACCCTAACATCTGTTGAATTCTCGCATACTGCAATAGTATTAGTCGACATTGCACTGAAGTCGTTACAGCAGTAGTACTAAAAAAAATCCCGCACCCGTAATAACCACAGCTTCGGTTGTAAAAGAAGGGGGAAAAAAGTCGTACAGGCACCTTGAAAAAGCATCAGAAATAAAGACGAGCAGACGCGCGACGCTCGAAGGACTCCACGCCTCGACTCCCCGCAGGCTAATCATCGAGATTTATGTATGCTCCGTTTGTATCTTTTCCCTCCTTCTTTTACAACTGTGCTTCTGCTCGGCGTCCTAATGAAGCTATTGCCCTAATCGCTCGCTCCCGCGCCACATTTCCCCCTTTCTTCTCCTACTTCCCTCTACTTCTCTTCTCTCTTCCGTATGTACATACAAACACAAACTCCTACTGATTTACACGTACACACTACCGTACACTCACCATACATTTTATTTTCTGCCGTGCGACATTAAAATTAACCCGCGGGAGGCGGCGACATTTTTCCCGCGCACTCTTGCGTGTCTAACCACTGCTGTTACTATGCACGCTTTGCGCGTTTTCTCCGAGTCACTGCTACTACACTTTAGAGTCGGCACCAAAGCTTAGACTGTTCGTGGGTACGTATGCAAAGCTGGAAGAGAAGAAAACTCGAGTAAAAAGAAAGAGAGTGAGGAAGTAGGGGGCGAAGAGAGAATGAGGTCGTTAAAAAATACGCTGCATTGTAGGAAAGAGGGTGGCAGACAGGAGAGTGTGAACGACAAGCATCAAATTACACTTTACCAGTGCGCTTGTGAAGAGCTAAAAATTTGTGTGACAAGTGCGTGAAAAGGATTTTTGGCTATTTGACAGCCACCTGTCTATCTTGTTTTAATTTTGAAGGCACGCACAGTAAGTGGGTATGCTTAGAAATTTATTTACCAAGTGGTCAAGCCAAAAATGTGGTAGTGGTGGAACATTGTTGGTTGTAGTGCACTGATGGACAACAACGCTTCTTACGATTCAGGCATGATCATAATTTGTTTTTTGATGAGCAGTACTTGTATTAATACTTTTAATACATGGTTATGTTCAATATTCAGCCTCCGATTATGGCACACAGTATTGTTTTCAATTCGGACGAATAATGGTTAATTGTTTAAGAAAGTGTCCCACAGAAATACATAACCCACATATCGTCGCTTTTTCTTCATTCATTTTGCCTTTGATTATGTAATGAAACATTCATCAAACGCAACAACGTACAAAAGTATTTAAAAATACCGAAGAAAATGCCCGAGTACGTCTGCCCAGTAGTTTCTGAGATGAACCCTCACTGTCAGTTTGACAGACTGAGTACCATCGAGAAACGTCAATTTACAATACGTAGTAATCATGTGTACACTTTTTCCGAACGGAACCAAATCATCAATCCTATTTCCATTAACTCTTTCAAATCATCATAAATCACAAAATTACAACTGCCCAGCCTGTTTCTCTCGCGCGTGAAAATCCCTTCCCTCCATCAATACGGCGTCATCGCGTAAAGACCTCGCATTCGTAACAAGCCCCCCCCCCCCCCGACGATTCTCTGCGTGGCACCACGCGTCTCCCCCGCTGAGCTTTTATCACACAGCGACACGCGAGCGAGCGCGCTCCTTCCGTCCCCGTCTCTCTTTGTATGCTTCCAGAGCCGAAGCGCGCGGGCCTCGATGATCGTGGGATCAAAGCACCTCGCTTCTCACGCGAGCGCGCTCGGAGGCAGGGAGCTTTTTTCCCCCCGTGCGGCGGGAAAATTTACGGGCGCGCTTTTTCGAGGCCCCCCCCCCCCCCCTTCCCTGCGTTTTTTTCCCGTTCGAGAAATATAAAAGGGCTTCGTGGGCGCGCTGGAATTACCAAGAGCGTGGTGCCGCGGTGTATGTACAGTCATTAAGATCTTCGGTGGGGTCGCGCGCGCGTCTTTCGCTTTGAAGTCCTGCAACGCACTGAGG
>JAPYYV010001631.1:0-24488 GCA_030522625.1 Copidosoma aretas | reverse complement strand
TAAATATTGCTGATCTGGTGCTTCCTGTATGAATTTTTTTATTTGGTGTGTGTCCAGCGTTGAAGCCTGTTTGCCAACATAACCTTTTGACACACTTTTTAGAAATGTTATTAATTTTTTGAAGTCAAAAATATTAATATCAAGTTCTGCATGGATGACACTTCTCAATTGCGAATACATAGACCATAACGTTGAAGGTAGCATGATTTCCGACTTCTCTTGAAAATATCCTAACATAACTGTTTTTGATATCGACTTTATGTGTTTATCAGCTCTTCGTTCGTTAAATTTTTTGTACTGAGCATAGCATTTCTTTTCAGACTTTTTTGGAATCAAATTACCTTGTGCTTTTTTCGCATTTTCCACAACATCCTCTGGGATGAAATCAGTCAAGTCATCATTCTCCTCTTTATCTTGAGTTTCCGGAACGGTAAAATTCAAATTATTCACTGAAATAAAAAGATTTATGTTGAGACAACAGATACACTTTTTGAGTAATACGTAGAGCAACTGATATTTGCATCACTGTACCTGAAAAAATTATTATCTTACTTACTTTTGGCAAACAAAATATTTCTTTGATCTGCTGTTGAGAATATAGCAGTTTCTAATGACACTGTCGATTGAACAGACCTAGGGGCGTGTTTAGATGGAGTCTTATATTCTTAAGAACGTAAGGTTTGGGAATCCTATATGAATGCACCTTAACCGCTACGGACTTTGTCGCACGCCAGCTGACTTTGTCGCACTCCGTGCACATTTCTCTACTTTACCAACATGGACTGCGTGCGCATTAAGGCATATTCCATGCACGTATACTATAAATGTAATTTTTCCTACGTAGGGCAGAAAGTGCGGCAGAGCCTTCCTGCCCTCGGGACGCATTTTCGGCCCTCCTAATAACTTTCGGCCCACGGGTAGGAAAATATTTTCTGCCCTAGGGCCGAAAGTGATTAGCGGGCCGAAAATGCGCCCAGGGGCAGAACTTTGCACTTTCTGCCCTCGGTACAAAAAATTTTGTCCTTATCTCGGGCATAAATATACAACAACCGCGCCCAAAGGGTGCGGTTTTCGTATTTTCTGCCCTAAGTAGGAAATGTACTATATTGACTTCTTTGCTGTATGAATCGGAGCGCGCGCACAACTTCTTTTTTCCGTTGTTCTCTCTGCCATGATCTAAGAAAGACTACTACTGTCGTACAACGACTAAAAGCTACAAAATAATTTGCCTTGCCGTCTATGTGGTCAAGATAAGGCTCTAGCTGCACTCCTTGCCTCACTGATCCAAATCAATAAATTTTCCGTTGGCTTCGAGAGCATAAAGTCGCTCTCAGCTATGATTTATGCTCCTATAGATCTGGATAATCCGCTTACATTTTAGCTATCTGCAGGTTTCTAATATTCTTGGGGCCTTTAAATCAGCAAAATTTAATTTTTGTGGCTCTGACGGACTGCCGCCGCCGTTCAGGTACTCGATAGTATGTTTACCGGTGATCTTGCATGTGTTACTACACATTTTCGATGTGTCTCTTTAAATATGAGTTTCTCCTACTTCATGAAAATCCGCTTCCGTCATTCGTAACCTCATACACAGGAGAGCCGATGCAGTCAATGATTACCGGCTCATCAGCATTTTTCCGGCAGCTGGAAAGATACCCGAGGCTGTCGTATACAGGCAGAATAGCTAGTTGATTGAACATACGAATCTGCTATCGAGTTTCCAGTCAGCGCACATCACACAGACGGTTCTAGTCAGGATAGTTGACGACGTTAGAGGAGCAATGGAATTAAATTTTATTACACCACTGATTTTTATAGGTCTTACCCAAGCCTTTGATACAGTTAATATTAAGCTTTTGATTGAAAAACTAAAGGTCTATGGCTTCTCAGACTCTGCAGCGCATTAGGTAAGATCTTACTTACACGGTAGAATCCAGGTCGTACGATCATCTCGGGGTAAGCTTTCCTAATCCTTTTTTAAAGAGCACGACATACCATAAGGTAGCCTATTACAGATACTTCTGTTCTCAATTTACGTAAATGATTTGCCCACTGTTTGCCAGGACTGCTCATATCATATCGACGCTAATATTCTTTGCATCTACTTGCACAGTGATGCAAAGAAGGCTTGCTTTATTCCAGAGCGAGCTAATACCACTCCAAGTCGTATATTAACGCGTCGAAAATCGAACAAATTTAATTAGGTACGCAAGGTTTCAGGAACATGATGAGTTTGTACTTACTAGCATTTCAAATGAATGAGATAGTCATTGAAACCTGCAACAAAGTTAAGCTCCCGAAAGTCATTCTTGATTTAACACTCACTCTCACAGTTCATTGCATGGGCACAGCAAAAAAATATCACGTTAATTCAGCACAAATTTGGCAGGTGAATGACAGTATATCTCAAGATACTTGGCTGCTACTTGGCCGTTCCCATGTGTTTTTATACCTGGACTACTCCTCGTTGCTTCTATATGGGATTGCCCAAGAGCTTGTTACAAAGCTTGCTAGATGCTTGAGTGCTGCTCTTTGTTTTGTTGAAGATTTAAAAAAATCGAAGCACATCACACCGGCTGATATCAAGCACAACACCTTGTCGTTTACTAGCTGAGTGATGTATAACATTCTCTATCAGTTGAACAGGGTACTGCAGTCTAGTACCCCAGCTTACCTGGCTAATGGTTTTAGCTTTCAGGTAGTCCCAGATAATGCGAGAAACTTGAGAAAATCTAATACAAATAAAGTCGTTGTCCACCAGGCATTGCTTGATGTTTACAAGGCATCGTTTACTTTGGATGCTGCAATAAAGTGAGACCGCTTGCCGACTTAATTGGATTGTCAATACTTAAGTTACGACTTTTAATATTGATTGCTGATATTACTAAGAACATGAGACCATAAACGTGAGAGAATCTAGTCAAACACGGACGGTAATCGTTCGACTCTGTTTTATGTATTTTGTGCCTGTGTTATTTCTTCACTGTGATTCAAGTGTTTATATGCTAGATGAACTTTTACTATTAAGTACTTACGAATTTTCTTTCTTTTTCTTCTTCAATTTTTACCTTCAAATGTTTACATTTTTTTCCTTCTAATCTTGTTGCATATAATTACCACATAAGCCTGCGTGCTCATCATACAGTGGAGGGCCATATTGTAGCATCTGTTCATTGAGCAAGGCTGATAAGTATCTATAGCTCTTAGCCTAATAATACAATTCTACCTTAACTCTAACTCTTTAACTTACCGATGCTTTACATACTTTTAAAGGTAGACATATTGCAAAGCGTCGACGGAAAATATGCAAGCTCATACGTAAAACTTATCCGCAGCATCTTGCAAAAGATCAAGAAATAAGTATGACTAAGGCGTTTTGGTTTCATCGAGATATAACTCATGTGAACATTTTGGATCTTACGGGTACACTTGTCATGCGTGATGTAAAATCTGCTCTCAATCTCTTAGATTTTTTTCAAACAAAACTATATATATCGTGTTTAGTCTTATGTTACGCTGCGATTTATCATTATGAATTATATATTTTGCATGATAGAAATAGAACTGATTATTTTATAGTTACTTTTTTCCATGAATAAATCAAGAAGTACGTCGCAGCAGGACGATTCACGCATAAGATTTTCGAAATCGAGTAATTTATTCTTTTCGTTGTCACTTGAGTAGTCGCTTGATTGTGGTAACCCTTATACTAACTTGATCTATACTCTGCTATTGCACTTCAGTTATTTGGCATATGCATCTTGACATTCAGCGTGGTAAAAAAACACGCTATCGAAGCACGCATCACGCACTTTACCCACCTGCAATAACGATCTTTTTACAAATAAAGTTGTTTCAGACCCTTTCAGTCCACTTTACGCGGCACATAAAAGGATGTTTCCAATGAGTATTAATTTTAAAGAATGACACAACACTGCAAACACTAATACGTTTTACTTTTCTATCGCGGCGGTGGTAGTGGCACTGAGGATTAGCTTAGAACCGTGTGATAAGCTTGCTACCGTGGTAGCGAGTATATTACGTGCACGTTTTGATAGGCTCATTCACACGCGCTTGTGGGCGGTCACCCATGTCCCACTCATCCATTATTGTTAATTAAACTGAAAAAAACCGGGTAAATATGAAATAAATCTTTTTATAGTTTCAGTTTAAAAAAGTTTCATTCTGTATAATTCATGTCTTGTAACAAAATGGTAAGGAATAAGAATTTAATACAGTGTCGTTAAATAACGCCTTTTTTTAGTAGAATACAACATATTTGGTTTCTTTAGTGGTTTGAAGTTCGTGCATTTTTGTTCATTGAATAGTGTTACAGTTTACTCGCATTTTATTTCCTTCTAAGTATTTACGGTAAAACTCATCGCTCCTTTAAAAAAAAATATTTAATCTTACTTATTTGATGCTTTCTTAGTTTCTTTTTACTATCGAAGTAGTTTAACGTTCTTTCTTTGAATTTAAATTTTCAAAAATTTACCCTGTTGGAGTCACTCCACAAAAAGCATGTTACTTCGGACCAGATAATAAAAAATTTGTTATGTACGACCCCTTGCCATAGTTTATTAACTCATCTGTCATATCTCTAAGTTTTAAACCCAAACGTGTATTATATTTGTAGGGAATATTACTTGCGCGTGATAAGTATATGCACAAATCCGTATCGTCATCTAGTACGCGGGTAAAAAGTTTTGTTCCAGTCTTCGTAAAGCCTACAGCGAACTTAAGCTGTCATAAATGCAGCGATAACTACATTTATGTTAGAAGCTGGTAATACACTCTTAGATTTTAGCTGGGCCCTAATTTAATATTTTTAACGCAAGCGTTATTCAGCTGTCATGCGCGAAAAATTACATACTGAATATGGGCCCTGCCAGTTAAGGTATAAAACATGATCTATTCGTAAACTTTCAAAAACCTATTTTCGAGGACAAGTAAGTGATGTTCAATAATCTTCTTGTGATTTGACAACTTTGACTTGCTTATAGTTGCTTCTTTGACAAAATTCACACTCAAAAGAAGTTCAAACATGATCTATAACTGATCTCTAGCCCATGTTCATCCCTATGGAATTTTTTAGCATCTTCGTCGCATCACAAAGGCAAACCGCTAACCTTCTCAATACGGCAATTTTTTTTGCTATTTAATTGATTTTTATTTATCGGTTGAATATAACAATGCTGTTAGCAGTATGGTTTTTACAAAATACATTGCACCAATTATATCCACATTCATGATTTTTTTGATTTTGGTAAACATTCATACGTTCGCCAAATATTTTACACACGGATGTAATGTCATATATTTTTCATTCCCCTTATCATAAGCCTCATCTTTTAAAAATTTTTAAAACAATGGAGATCATAAAAATTTATCTCATATTGCAAACAGTACAAGAGTTGGATGTTATTCGTATCGCATGTGTGGTATCAAGAACACATATAACTTATCGTAGAATACTAATGGTCGTCGACGAAAGTGTAATACTTATAACATGCACTAAAATCTTGCTCCTACAGTACCCGTTAGATAAGTTATTGTATCGAAGTGTTGTACCCTAGAGTCATAGACAGTATACATTACATCGATAATACCTATGTTTTGCACGTTTAAATAAATAGGTCAGTCGTCAAAAGCTGGCTCCTCGCTCCCAAACGATTTGATAGAATAAAAAACGATATCTTCCTTACGAACGCTATTAAAATGTTTAAATTATTGTGTTTTATACATGCGGCATCCATTTTCCAATATAGTAACGTTACATCGCACTAATAAAAGATTTGCGGTATCGGTTTGCATATGTCGTCAACCCTATCGAATATTATTCCAAGTTCCACGAGCCTCCGCAGTTCCAAGCTTATTCAGTTGTATAAACCCTTCGCCTACGACGAACGATCAGGGCAAGCGTTATTTGTCTGAATTTTAAATAATTTTAATCAAACGTTTTGAAAATACATCAATAGTGAAAGTTTTTCTGCTTGTATGCCCTTGACCCCTACCTGCCTTTACCCACGTTACCAAAAGTATGAAATTGTCATCTACTTTAATGTTTTCATTACTCTGTGCTGAACTATTAAATTAGGTCCACAGATCTTGATTCACAAATTTTTTAACCGGCTGCATATATAGTCCCGCAGAACCGCGCGAAAAAGTACCGCTACGAATAATAACATCAATCATATTGTGATCGGTTACCGATACTGTAATATGGTGATGTCCACCGCAAACCGCTTTTTCGAGTTACACAATCGGATTTACGTTAACTCGCAGAGTTGATACTTTAAATACTATACGCCTTCTCTCGACACCATATTTTTTATAAAGTACGACTCTTCGTAATCAATCCTGCATCGCACAGAAGCGTTGTCATCTTCTTCTACCTCTTCTTCTCCTCCAACCTGTATCCCTTCTGCTACTTCTTATCTGCTTATGCTTATCTTCTTTGTCTTATTATCGTCCTCCTCTTCCTTCTTTTTCTCTTTCCCTATTCTTTTTTTATTTATCACAGGAGTGGTACCGCACTGGAACAAGCTATAATGAGAGGGTACAAAATATTGTTGTTCAAGTGATTTTTTGTTATTACATAGTTTTCTATTGCTAAAAATAATTTTTACATTTTCATCACAACCAAATAAATTATTTTCTACGTATTTAAAACAGCAATCACGGTTCACCAGCACGAATGAAACTTTTGTACAATTGCAATAATCAATCTTTCATCTCTATTCTGCTTGACTCGGTATGTAATTCTGAGTTCTCGTTTTCAGCTATATTATAGAGCCAGCAGACTTCTTTAGCTTTACCCACGTCTTGTATCCTCGTAATATAATTATGTAAAAATTATTTTTCTACTGAATAGTGCATGATAGAGATTTTCCCATCTTCAACCCTCCCAATATCTTCGAGAAAAACAATCAAAAATAAATTTTTTTCTATACATACTATGTAACGATTATTATATAAAATATAAAATAACTTACACTCGTTAATTCGCTGATCAAGTAAACTTCTTGGAACAAAATAACTCGATCCATGCACTATCCTGACAGAACTTATTGTACTCCGTTCGTTGTTGTGGAGATGTTTGTGTAAAGAAATTACGCAGTAAATCTAGGCGTTCTACGACAATTTCCTCATTTTCGTGGGTCGGTTCCTCTAGCGACGATGGGACATATCAAAACATGCCTACATGCGAATAATGTTTAAGAGGGTAATAGAGGAGCAACACTTGAGGAATAACGTAAATTCGTCGATCTAACCCCTCGTTGTTGAAGTCTGTTTTATTTCTGGTCTCTGCGGTAGTATCTACATCGGGACCATGCATCACCGGAGCTAAAAGGATCATATTTTTATGCACTTCTTTTTCTATTTCTTTCTTTCATTTCTTCTCCACTTCTTTTATTTTCTCCTCGGCTTTACTTATCTCATTTTCTTCTTCGCGGTCTTTGTTCGCCTCCTTCTCCTCCTCCTTAACCTTTTCGTCAGCGTTTTCTCTTTCACCCTCTCCCCCTTCTTCTTATTCGTCATTGACTGTTTGCTCCTGTTCTTCTAGACTACCCTTCTCCACCTATATCCCACCATCAATTTGATTTTATCGTTGTTGTGGTTGAATATTCTCTAGTATACGAGCAACCTCCTCATCATCACTGTAACCTTTCAGTAATAACTCCACGTCTGAAATATATTCATACGAATAAATATTCTTACTAGAAGTAATGGTTTTTTAAATGTAAATATTTACTAAGAAGTAAAAAATTAGGCCAAGTGAACTGGAAAAGTACGATTTCTAACACAATCAGTACTTTTTCTCTATAAATACGTAAAAATGAGTTATACAATCAGGACATGCAAAATTATTGAAGTTTGAACTCGTATTGCATTCAATTACTATCCAAACATTCACGAGTAATAAAAAACAATGACAAATCTTTCGTTATACGTCACCATTATCTGAATTCCCCTAAGTAGTGCAAAGCATCTGCGCCAAAATCCAAAAGATATGCGCTAACCAGGATTCTTATTTTTCTTGTGTTGAAAATGCCATCATGAGAAAATTGTGAAATTCTCCCGATGGAACACCGAGTTTATAATTTTTAATTCCAATCCCTAACACATTCTTACTGGCACTCCGCATACGCCCTCCCCAATTTTTATCGTAAGACATATATACTAACACTTAAAAGATCCATAAGGCTTCTGCAACTCTTGAAACTATATCGCAAAGCTTGTTATTTTCGTTCTTTATCACAATAAAAAGGTCCTATCTCGCCGCGATACGCATGTTAACTAAGGATTCTTTTGTACATGTTACCTATTAAAAGAGGTATTAAGCCTATAAAAAATAAGTGTACTTTTCACGCTGCAGTAGGCTAACTCTACACAGAAACTGATCCATCTCTCTCACTACCCCCAATGTTCGAATTCAATATTCCAAAGTTTTAATTCGCGGATTTATTGCATTGTGGTGGAAATAATGTAAAAGAAAACAAAACTTAACACTCGTTTTAATTGTGTAAAGGATCAGAGTGCGTGAATTGTAAAAATTTGACTGGGGGAGCACGTGGTCATCTGCTGAATCAGAAGAATGCCCCCTGCCCACGCTTAAGGTGTCAGGCATGTAAAAGGCTGTGGTGTCCATGTCTAGATGACATGCAATCGCCGCATTCTCCAGACATTCTGGATCGACAATCAGCAGTGCTAATAAAGGAGACTTCATGAAGTGTGTTATTTTTCCACAAGCTTGGATTGCAGCAAACACTAACGTGCTAATATAAATAAATATAATTTTTACAACGTGCAAATTCAAATCATGTGTGAATTTTAGAATTCTTCTGTTTGGTGCAATCATGTAAGAAAACAGTAGTTTCTGTAATTATGTAAGTATAATTAAATATTGAATAAAGGAATTTTTTCTGTATCACTGTAAAATTTTGTCTTTTCCGAGGTCTCTTCCCAGCTGAAAAAAACTCTCAAGTCATAATTCAGAGTAGACCTTGCGACGATACTCTTCCCGCATCTTTGAGACAAAAATTTATAGTAGGCCTCGCAGCAACGCTTACTAGTGAAAATTCATACGTCGGGAAGGAGTACGCAGCCAGAAAGAGTATAGGTATACGTGCTTAAGGCGAGTCCGGACACCACTGATTAACTTGACGAGTATAGCGTTCTGCCTTACCGACTTTAGGTCGATAATTTCATCCATAAAAATTAAATAGAGTTGTCACGAGAGGCGCTACTATCGGTATTAGCGCTAATTTTTTAAATTAAATTACATCGGGTTCAGTACGTAAGCTGCCACAAAGAGTGCAGAAGAATGCAGCTCGAGATAAGGATAACTTGTGCACAGCTATCCGTATATTTCGTAATAGACATTTAATTGTATGCTCTTAGATACAATATTTTAATCATGCCCACACAAATTTTATATTTAAAAAAAAATAATTCTACAGAATTAGTGTATATCTTTGGATAGATATTTTTTGTCATTACGTACTCATTTTATACGTTTTGAACCACTTTGTAAATATTTGTGTAGCACAGCTATCCGTACACTTTGTAATAGACATTCAATTTTATGCCTTTAGGTACAGTATTTTAATCATGTCCACACAAATTTTATATTTTTTATAAAATATTTCTACAGAATGAATGTATATCTTTGGATAGATATTATTTTTCATTACGTATTTATTGTATACGTCTTGTACTTCACTGTAGATATTTGTATATATCATTTATTGATCATCCTCTTGCTTGATCATAAGTGTATGTCTTAGAAACAGACATTTTATTGAATTAAATTAATTCTGATCAGAGAAAATAATAATCTTGGTATTTTAAGATCCAAACTTAGATATTTTGGGGACTTCCTAATTCAATGGTCAAAAAATTTTGTTAATTTTCATGTAGAAAATATATAATACTTATAATCATACCCTCTCTTTCGCATAAATAAACAATAAATATCATGTTACAGTTTGTACAGCTTTTAAATATATGTGGGTCCCATCCAATTGGAGAAAAAAGTATCTGTTAACATTCAGCAAGTTCCATTGGACCAGGTGTGAAACATTATCCTGTTAATAAGTTTAATGTATACTTGACTTATGAATAATAGGTGACATGCTATATATTCAGATAAATTTATCTTACCAGTACAATCTGCAAAATGGGTGTTATTCTTAGAAAAGTATTTATTCGTTTTTTAATTAAAGGCTGTGTTCTACATTTCGTAAGCTTTAGTGAAACTTGTATACAAAAAAGTCTTATCACCATTGTCTGTAAAGAGCTTCCAGGTTTCTAAAGGTATCGTATAGCTATTACTTTCGCACCATCATAGGGACTATCATACCCGTACTGTGCAAGGTATTTACTTACAACGGAATAGCTTTATTTCACTTCCTACCGGCCTTTTTTCTTGTAGAACTCATTCTCCTATTATGAATCAATATCCAGCCTTACGAACATGTTTGGGTTTAGATTGATTCATTTTCAGTCGCCACTTAGAATCACAAATTTTCTACGCACTCATTGCCGTACCTCTCCAACCTGTCGAAAACTGATGAGCTTACTCTGGAAGGAGCCGTGGTAGGATCAGGTGAGACGTGGGACCCCACGATCACTTTCCAGATAGTCGGAGACTAACTGTCAACAGCAATCAGTATGTCTGTATCATGCTATTGTTGTGTTGCGGTTCGGCTGCTTAGATAGAGGCGCCAGCCGTACCTTTCGGCAGCTGCGCCGCACGGCCCTATGCTTTGTCTGAAGCCCTTACCACAGAAACCATCGCTAACTTCAAGGAACAGGTTGTATTTTCACCTGAGCAGTGAGCCGCGAGTCAGTTAATTGTTGTTCACTGACCGTTATAACCTTACCCAGGAGTACTAGCAGTACTAGCTTGCGTATAATACAATAATACTTGCAGTGGACTGACAGATCTCAAAGCAGATGACGCGCTAGCACGTTATATATATATATATATATATATATATATATATATATAGTCAGTCAACATGCTTCAGCTGAAAATTCCAAATGTGCAGCACTTCTTGTTTAACTTCAGTTATACAATGCTGAATGATCCTTGGCATTTCTACATGGGTGAGCTCAGTACATCGCAATGAAGGCTTCTCTAGTCGACGAACTTGTCGTTTAACTAGCATAAAAAAAAAAATTCAGGCACAAAGCGAGCGGGACTTGGTCCCTTTACGTTTCCAATGGCAGTTTGGATATCCCATTTGGTTAAAAGTCTGTAGACATAATGGGTGTTTAGAGTCCAAAAGTTTTTCCAAAAGTCTCGTGAAAAATATAACGAAATCGTCGAACACACTACCACAAAGCTCAGTCGTATTCATGTTTCTACTTGTGCCTTCGATTGTTGAACAACAACTATTGGCAAACTTTGCTATTATGTACAGAAGAATCTGAGCTTTGTATTTTCTACTGGTTGAACAAAGTTTAAAATTGAAAAACAATATCAATGACCCCTGTCGAAAAATCGCCATTTATCAGCAAATGATAGGATTTTATTGTAAACATTTTTTTTCTCCTACCTTTAAATAAGACCAGAAATCCCGAATGTGGTGCATTAAAAAACGATGCAAGGTCTTTGTCAAATATCTTGTTCCATTTCTGTTGACTAAAGTAGGGTATTTAGGCTGTAAAAATGCAGTTTAATCCTTTAAAGTTTTCTGAACCGATTATTTGTTCATAATTTCTTGCTGACAGGGATTAACTACATCAATAATACCTGGCATAACAGGAGTCCACTCTACCGCATAAAATGTTAATAGAATCAGAATCTATATAATCAGAATCGGATTAAAAGCAAAAATAACGATAAGAAAGAAAAAAAAATATAAACCATCCATAAGTATGAATACCAGTATAAACAAGATTTAATTTTGTAACAACAGCCAATGTTACTCTTCCATCCGAATCAACGTCAGTATTAGAATTCAAATATTGACCTGTTGCAATGTCTGGGTTGCCAAATTCAATTGCCAAAATAATTTAATTCGAAATACAGATTTTCAACGCCCTCTGACTGATCTCCAACGGGAACATTACTTATTATTCCAGGTAAATCAATAAGCGTCAGATTCATCACAGACTTGGAAAATATTTTCAAGTTAATGTGCTTTGGGTAAATTTTTTTGCAGAGATTCTGTCTATTTCGTTAGTGATTTTATCTCTGATCTCTTTAAAGTCCTTGTACACCCTGTTTTTCTGGTGTAAGAAGACAACCCCGTTCATAAATATCGAGCGTATCATCCTCGTCACTTCTGTACTCCCTGTCATCTTTTAGAGTGTAGACTAACTGAATGATTAGTAGCCTGCGAAGGACAATGTCTGTCCCTCTGGGTGACAAAGTTTTCCCGACAATGCTTTCGATAACTGACAATTCACTTGAGTTCTGAAAATAATGCAACAATACGTAAGACTGTGGCTAAATTGAGGATGAAACTGTCAAAATGTACACGAAAACAGCAAGAAAAGTGTGAATTTGAAAACATCGCCATAAACAATATTTTTTGAGAGATGAAAGAAAGAGGAAAGAGGGCGATGACAAAAGGTCGAGCCAGTAATCTGCTTGCTGAGAACGAGATCTGCGGCAACTGTATGACATCAGTGCCCACGGTGTTGAAGATGTCCTGGAGCTTGTTGATTATGGGAATCAGAGCCTTTATTCCGACTGACGTCGTCGGAGGGCCCATCCTTCAAAAGTAACAGAAAAAAAGCAGCAACCAACGGACTGCCCTGATTCAGTTGATCTTGAACTCCCATTACTTGAAATTTAGACTGTACGAAAGTTTTTTTAATCACGAGCCAGTAGGCCAACCACTGTCATAGCAAACTCAACTTTTTTACACAACAACGGCTAGAACAGAATAGAAGAATGAAGAGACAGAGTTGAGAGCGTAAAAATGGAGACCTCTCGAGGAAAAAAACGACAGGTATGCGTACTTGCCTTGTCTGTTGGCTGGCTGGCTGACTAGTATCATGGCTCACTCATGATTTCTGCTGGAAGGGTAGAAAGGAAAAATAGCTTAGGAACGTTCTTTCTGGTGAACTTTGATCTCGGATCGCAGAAGCTCTTGACCTTTGTATCTGTTGATGCAACGTGAAACTGAGGTGGACCTCCCATTTCATTTAACCTCAGTACGACAGCAAAGCAGACCTGCTCGCAAAGCCAAGGGCCAGCTTGTTGGAACCGAGACGAACGATTCTTGCTGTTGAAAAAACTGCGCACTGACACGTCCGTGATACCATGATATTAATATTGTTTTATTATTTTATGCACTTGGCGTACCAGCTGACGGCCGGGCGAAGGTCAGCGAGTCAGCTGGCTATATATATACACTTACTATATTACGTACGCCATCGGCTATATACATATATACGCACACGTACCCGTTTTATATATTTGCAATTTCGCAGACGAATTTTCAATATTTAAAAAGTATTATGCAATTTTACAATAATAATAATTTATGGTTTATTTGCTGCCGCTCCGGTATATTTACTGCAGATCAATATCCAGTACTTACATAAAACCAGAGAAAATATAACACTATGCAGTAGACTGCACGGCCCTCCTATTGTTACAGTATATACATGTCTAACAACTTTTATACTTTTTAATAAATATGAATGTTTCATGACCAGAGCAACTTTCATAATGGAAAAACCAACTATTTTACAAAGTTTTACGCAATTTTTTTAAGTATTAAAAAATAATAGTACGGAATACCAAATAATATCTCAGTTGGTACGACAAAACCTTCTGGACAATTACTGCATTACTTTTTTATGACTATCAACGTTATTTGACCAGAGCGCGCTTCCGAACGAAATAATTTACTGTTTTCCAAAGTTTTATGTAATTTTATTCAGTAATAAAAAATATTAGTACGGAATACAAAATAATAGCTCAGTCGGTATAACATGACCATCTGGACTCGCCTGAAACTGGTCCTCCACCTCGTGCAGGCCGTCATAAAAAACGTCCTTGTACTTTTAGTGCCGCGTGTAGCTCGCCCACCGCACCTTGCTAAAACAAAGAAGTCAACACCTTGTCATGCTAGCGAGGCACCAGGTAGCCCTTTAACCCCCACCGAGCGATTTTCTTTTCCACGCGTTGCTTAGTAGGCCCCCGGTCCTTTCTTTCCCGCAAGGACCCTTCCACTATGCATTTTTACAGCCCCATCAGGCTCTTTCTCCCCTCATCATACTCGACGTTATACAGATCCATACACACACGCCCACATCCACTAACATACTGACAGAGATCACACGTTCACATATACACACGTCCAAATACACACGCACAACGGGAATCTGGGATCCTAGCGCTCTCACTCCCTCCTGCGCGAACTGGCACCGATGACGTCATTTATTGTGTCTCGCTATACCACCAAGTATCCTAATCCCACTCCTATCTTTACAAGATCGGTTCTACTCATATTCTAATCTTAAATTGCTCGTTTTCCTTCTATACTACAGCTAGCGAGCTATATTTATATATTTATTCATCTGAGGTGGTCGAATTCTGGTTGCATTACTAGGACACATCACTTCTTATATACTCTACCCACCCTGTTGTTCTCTCCAGCACCTGCCAAGAAAATAATCGTTTCTTCTTCTGTAATAGGTTGCCTTAAGCTGATCGTTGGTGGCCCGATTCTTTCTCTCGGAAAAAAGCCGGGTACCAGTGTGTGAAAAACATTAGGTCGACACCTATCACTACCCCAAACAACTCGTCTGTATCTCAAATGATGAGCATGGCCCTACCAGCGTGGATCACTTGCCAGGGCTTAAAGTTTCAGAAAAGTTACTGCTGTTAGGCTGGTACAGAAATTTTTATGGGGGCTTGGCCAGGCTATTAAGAACACACACTTTCTTTTATCGTTCGATTCTTCTGGCACTAAAGCCCTACACGTTCAGTTCAGGTTGATCTCTTCTTTCAGTTTTTTTGTGATACAAACCTTAAAAGTAATTAAACTAAAAATATCTACAAAATCATAAGACCATCAGTAAGAACCAAGTCTCTGCGGCCCGTTTAGGAAAATAACATAAAAAATTGTAATTTAACGACAAAGTATCAAGCATTGCAGTATAATATTAAATAACAATAACATGCAAACTGCACCCGGCAAAAGGACTACATGGTATAATATGATCAGTCATCGACATAATAAATAATTATCAGACAAAGCAAGTTTCAAATGATTTTAGATTCAAATAAATCTGAATTGAAGTAAGTGTAAGCGTGTATATTAAGAAATAGTTAGCCTGTTTATTCGCTTTTTATTACGGTTGTTTTAGAATTAGACTGAATGGATAAAAAGAAAAATCAAAGTTGAATAACAAGGCGTTGGAAAGCAACAGCAAAATAAGTTAAGCATGCAACCATGGTTTTGAAAATCATAATAATAAAAATAGTAACTATTGCAGTAATAATAATAAATAAAAATCAGGATAATAAACCATGTAACTTAAAGTCAATACTTTGTTCATGAAAGTATATGTAAAAAATGTCAGAGAGTACAAGTACTACCTACAGAATACAAGGGGCATTATTTACAAACAAATTAATGCACAAGGGACTCTGGCGTGATTTTTAACAACAAGACGCAGCATTAACATAAAACATTTTCCGAACATTTATTAAACGTCTTAAATTTTTGCTGTAAACGTTTTAAAACGTTTTTGGAACGTCGTGTGCTTTTCGGGCTGGTAAAAAAACCACAGAGAAACCTAAGAAAAAGGGGAATAAGCGGGGTCTCAAACCCAAGACCTCCTGACGAAATGCAGTGCTCTACTACTTTCGCCACTGAAAGCTTTAATATGTGAGCTTTATTTATAAAGCCACTACAAACAAATGTAGCTTATCTGCACTAATGTTGTAAACATAATAAAATTTGTTGAAATGCTCTGATCTTTGTATCGTGAAGATACGAAAAAATTAAGTAATTCTAGGTAACTTTGTCATATATATCGATCTATGTTTTTTTTGCTTTAATGTTTCTGATCCTTTAAGGAATCCATAAAAATTGTTGTTTTCAGCTTGTCTAGCTTTTTCTATACAGAAAGGCAATTGTTCTTGTTTTCAAGGTTGCGTTGCCATACAAATTTTTGAAATAATAAGTATACGTTCATACTATTATTTAAACAGAATTTTTTCCAAAAAAATCACCAGTCACCCAGATTATATCATGATGTATCCAAAATAAGGGAAATCACGGTTGTGCTTTTATCAAGTCCCAAACCTCACCATAACGTTTCACTGCCCTTCAGGAAACAGGTAGAGCTATTTATTTTCGGCTTCTTCGATTCTCCTTCGAGACATTGGGTGATAGAATATGTAAAATGACCAATGGCACTAGATTTTTTTTCATTTCAGCCGCACTAGGTGGATATTGTAATTTGTACATGTATACGCGTCTAGTAGGTATGCGATGTACTGATATGAACTTTTTTCTTCGTGTATTTGTATACTTACACATAGGGTACACGCAGCTACACTGTGCGGCCAATGAAAACGAAGGTAAGAGGCAGTGTAAGTAAGAGAGCGCAAAGCAGTAAGCAGCAGCAGTGGATAATGTACATATCTATGTGGAATATATGGATGACAGAGCAGCGCCGTGGACACATTTTATTACTAGACATTATTATTTTATCAATATCTACATATTGTTGCATACGCATTAACGCATGTATATTCGATCAATTCTCACACACACAAATAAACACACACTCAAAATTCTCAGACTATAGATCTGTAAGCATAATCTTCTACTTTCCCCCTTCCCTTACGCGCGCTCTCTTTTTTCCACACTTTTCTGCCCGCCGTGCTGAACCTCTGGGAATGCCCCTGTCTGCCACGACTGCACGATGCAACCAGTTTTCCTCTTCTCAAACACTGACATGGCAAGGTATATAACGCGTGTCACGCGTCTAGATTTTTTCCCGTCTACTCGTCATCTAAGCGCGCCATAATGAACTGTATCCTAAAAATTAGGAAAAAAACCATGCGTTTCGTATTTATAAAACTTGTACTAAAAGGTGATTAAGATAAACGGAATAAATCCTATACAAGAAAAAAAATCTTATGGTACAAAGCCTGCGTGAATCCAAAAGTAAAAAGTCAAAAAAAATTTTAAAAAATGTAACTCAGTGCGCTAGTGTCTACTTCTGGAAAACTTATTAAAGCTTGAGGTTCTTATAAGAACTAGAATTGTGTATAGTAAATCCGTTTAATCGTGACTTAGTAGTATGTTACCTCTCTCGAGCATGCTTGCCCGCCTTGAGAGCCCTGGAATTATTCGTGACCCAGTCACCACCTTTCCCCAAAGTCTCTTGGTCGAATTTAAGCAGCCATCCATTGTGATACTTACAATTGATGGTGAATACCAGCCAGTGCTCTTGATTGCCGCAGAGTTACTGTCAGTTCATGTCAGGTTGCCGTGCTAAAAATTGATTGTTATGGTAACCTGACATAACCTGATAGTAATTCTGCCGCTGTCGAGACCACTCATACCATTTATTACTAGCTCTAAAGTATACTACTTATGATCGATGGTAAATACCAGGTATAATCGTAATACTCACAATCGACAAGTATAATCAATACTGATAGTCAAAGTCAAAAATCAACATTGCGAAATTGAAGGATCAGGAGACCCCTCCTATTACAACTACCACCACAATCGCTCAAAAAACATTTTCTCTTTTTTCGGTGGACCTTAAGTATGGTTAGTTTACCTGATATGCGACAGCACTAAAAGAAAAAAGAAACGAGAAAAAGAAGGACAGAAACAGAAATGGCAGGATGGAGTCCGGAAGGCAAAACTATCAACAGGAATAGCTTTACCCTGCTGAAAACTCATAAAAAAGTAAACGTACATGTACTATTAGCCAAACGATACGAAAAGTGATCATGAAACGTTGAATGTAACAAGTGCTTATGCAAGACACGCCTAAAAGAGGTACTTTAAGGAGGTTTTATAAGCAAACATAGCTACATTCTAGAATTATTTATAAAATTTGTTGTGCAAATCTAAGAACATAAAGATCATTTTCATATAAAAGGAGGGTAATCTGTGCGTTAAAGAAAAATTTGTATTTTTTATTTTATATAGTGCATGTTAAGATATTCTAAATTATAAAAATACTATTTGTAAAATCACTTGTTTACTTTGCTTTACTTGCCAATTAAAATCAGTTTCATTAGAGATTTGTTTATTTCTTTCGATATTTAAATATACCTTTTTAGACAAAATGTTTTCATTAAATTTATTGAAATCAATGTAAACTTTGTTGAGAAAATATTTTAGGTAATCAATAAATTCTTCCTTCAACCTTTGGCACCTTTACAACTTTTTAGAAAATTCAGTTATTTGTTGCTGTAAAGCGATAGGTCACATGAGCGTTTATCTTAAACTATAACTGTGAACCTTGCTAACTCATGACTTACTTGTTTATGATAAAATCAACAGCACACAAGCAATTAATTCTCTGGACTGTAATGCATTTAAAATTAAATTTTATTGTATCTTACTTACATTGATTCTTGATCATTGCATTAGACCATCACTATCACAGTTCGACATGAGAAGCATATTCTCATAATGTAAATAATAAATATTTACTTGCGAGTATTAAAAATATTTTCATGTTTTTGAACTTAAAAGTATAAATAAAACAACTCATAACACATATTTGTGACTAACAATACTCTAAACGCAGTTACAATAGGCTGGCGTGCTTATGTAACGGGCACGGCTGCGTATGAAATTCTTCATGCCCCAATCGCACTTAATTGGCGCTATCGATAGTTAGCACCTAGTAGATAGCTCCACTTCAGTACAAGTAAGACAAAAATGTTAAGGATGTTTGATGTTGCCGTCAAATGGTGTTATCAAAGAGATTTCTATAATTATGGATCGTGTCATCGTCCACCTATCGTCGATCGCCGTCGATCAGTCATCACACGTGCCCGTGATGGTTATGTTTCATTATGTACACAAGAAAAATATCCAGCAGACTTAAACACAAATACATTTACAGGTAAAAGAATTTAATACATTTTTATTATTCGCTTAATATATATACTATCAGCTTTTATCTAAAAAAGCAAAGGAAAGAAAAGAGGGAGAGTACTACTACAAAGAGTTACAGGAGATTGCTAGTCAAGAGAACAAAGCTCTAAGATCCACTCTACAGAGCCGCAAAAGAGAACTAAATGATCTTAAAGTTCAGGTATACCCTATGCATAACTCTACCGATATCGATAGAAATTTAGAATCTCCAAATGTAGATTTGTTACTTACTAGTACTTTAAATAACTTAAGCAATTTAACATTGAATTATAAAATATCCAACAGTAGCTTGAAAAATTCTATTAAAACTATTAAAAGTAGCTTCGTTCAAAGAAATTATAATTTGAATCGTAGATCCGACTTTTACAATAAGTTTGATGTATTAAAAACGAAACAAAGTTCAAAAGAGTTAATAGATGTTATTGACCCTATGGTAAAAGAACCTTTGAATATAGATAATAGTAAGAGAATGAAAAGAAAAACAATAGTACGAGAAATCATTGTCAACCATTTTGAAGATATTTATGACTAACTAATAATGACTATAACAGGTCAAAGAGAAATTTTTTAAAAAATTAAAGAGGCAAGAAGGATTCAAAATAACGTGACTAGCATGTCTCTTAGAAAAAATCTTTACGAACTACAAATAAACAAGACTATGAGTGTTGCATGATTTCGTCACAAGTTTAATGATATAATTAGATAATATGAGTGTAGTAGTGAAGCAATTCCTCTAACAGACAAGAAGAAACGTTCCACCTTCCTTCAAGCTGTGAGTAATGTAATGCCAGAGATTACTGTCCACAGTATCTCATCTTAACAATAGAATAAAAGAGAGACAGGATTAGAAGAAATGAGAGACTTTTTGTTACAGCTTGAAGCACAAAAAAGAGCAAATCAATAAAAGAGTCGAAAGGGAAGAGTGTATTCGGCCACCTCCCAACAGGTAAATAGGCCTAGAAGTGATACTCCCAATGATCCAAACAACCGCTGCCACTGGTATGGCGTGTTTGGACATTGGAGGAATCAATGCCACATCGAAAGAGGAAAGAGACAGTGTTTCGCTTGCAACAAAGCTTATGAGGGAGAGCACATATGCGAAGCATTGAGACGTATGAGGTATGAAAATAATTAATCTAATAATATTAATAATAATAAAGGAGCCGGTAGAGTAATGTCCAGGAGAAAAGGAAGAGAAAGAGGTAATTTAAATAATAATAAAAAAGAAAAATCAGGCAGTGGCTCTAGAGGTATATTAATTTATTCAAAAGATAGGGTTATTAAAAGAAGAAGAGTTGGATACAACGAAAATTATACACTATCACAAGCAGCACTGGCGGCACAACAAGAGAAGATATAAGTTGTAGGTAACTATTCTAAAATCATAAATAATAAAAATAATACAATATTATAAGCGGACTCGGGAGCAACAGCTTACATTGTAAATAAGAGTTTAATTTTCAATCATTTAAAAAAACTTTCGAATGCCGTTATAATGAGTGGAAGTAAAAATAAATCAGCTGATATAGGAATATATCAGAGAATTTAGTTTCTTTAAGACAATTCGTAGATTGAAACTTAGGTATATACTTAGACAATAAAAAACTAGAGATCTTCGATAAATTTATGAATGGAATTAACTTGTCAGGACATTATGAGACCTGAACAGGATAATAAATTTTTCAGTCAAAAATAAAAACAAAGGAAGTCATAAGTTCACTGCATACACTTGCGATGCAGAGCACTACAATTTAATAAAAAAAACTTAGAACACAATATACAAGAGATTCAGGAGCATATACAGCAAGAGATAACACATCAAGAGAATACAAATCTTCAAACTTAACTTAAAGAAGCACCAAAAGAAGTAGATCTTAAAAAAGAAGAACTAAAAGAAAAGAAAAATCAAACTGAATCTGAAGATAAGAGAATCCTAACATCCTCAAAACCACAAAACCCCAAGAGAGACGATATATTTGTTTATTCTACTGACTTGAACTAGGAAGAGATATGTAAAGTCAACCTAGTATAGAGACATATTTTGTTGGCTAAAGTAAATAAAGACCCAAGCAGTTACAAAGAGTCACTGCAAAGTGAAAACAAGAGTCCTTGGGTAAAAGGAAAAGGAGAAGAAAATCTATCCTTAAAAAAGAATCAAGTCTTTAAAGTAGTAAATAGACCAGAGAACACTAACATACTAGACTCAAGATGGATATTCTCGAAAAAAATTTTAAAGGAGAAAATAGATTTTTATAAAGCTAGATTTGTAATAAGAGGATACCAAGATGATAACGATAACTTTGAAGCTGGACAATAAGACGTCAAGACTGCCGTTTAAAATAGGGAATTAATAATACCTGTTTATATAGAGATAGAAGGCTACGAGCACAGTAAATAAAAAAAAAGACAGAAAAGTATGAAAACTAAAAAAAGCATTATACAGTTCACCTGTAAGTCTTAAAAGATGGTATGAGAAAACGTGATAAGATTATTCGGTGGCACAATCACATAGAGAAGTTAAAAACAGTCTCATCCATGCTTGTCATCTTGCCAAGCGGAGTATCTCGTCATAAGTAGAGCCAGCAAAAAGATCATAGCCTTAGACAAGCATATCAGAGATATATCAGGCAAATAAATGTATTCAAAAAAGGTGCAATGTGATAACAAAGCTGCTGGAAAATGTACACAAATAACAGGTAGCCAAAAATTAAAAGATGCTGACTACGAGGTGGAAGAGATGAGATAGAGATTCAATGCAAGGGAAAAAAACTCGTAAGTAACCTTAAATGGCTGGATTTCTATTGTTAAACGTGCGCCCTAAGGGTTAGCTTTGAACATGGCAAGGTAGGTGCGAAGAGGGATGAGAGTCGTGTGATGACGGTTCGGAATGTCCCTCGGAAGTTAGGAGTCTCTGTCGAAAACCTGTCAGGGCCGGAAGTACCCTACCCGGCTTTACTGGCGTGGTATCAGAGTCCTCGTCCTTGGTCGCCTCTTCGGAGTCGGCATAATTGGTGGCGTAGTTGGGCGTCGAGAAGTGGCAGCAGCGAGGTTGATTGGGGACGTCCGGAGACGTTGAGTAAGATCCACCGTGGAAGTCAGGGGTGGTGGAGTGGCTATCCTATCTTGGAAAAAAACCTCGAGGAACTGCACAGCAACGTCTTTGTATGTTTAGGGGTGGGAGGTGTGTACTCAGAGGCTACCTTTACCACACAACCTTGAGCCAAGCAGGTATCTAGTTTTGTCCAGTGGACAGACGATTTCACTCTTGCATGGGGTGGGGTGGATATATATGTATATATTTTGAGACAAAACAGAGGGGGGTTAGGGGCGTGTAAACAGCTCTATTAAGCAAGCTGACGAGCACAGGGACGGGTTAATGGGTTAAGTTGCAAAAAAAAGAGTGAACACAGCGAGGTAGTGGTTTTAATGCACAGAAGGGTTTATTGACCATATGCTGCTATTAACACTGCTGTGTAACTCGGTGATCGCCGAGTGAGTGGATCCCGCGGAACGGCCAAACGAGCTCTTATAGGCACTAGAGATCACTAACTCGATAGTGCTATATTTGAATCCAAGCACTTGCCACCTGGCGGCTGGTAGCTGGTACTACGGGGCGCATGCACTTGAATCGGGCGCGGAACTTGAAATTTTAAGACGGTTCGAAGCTTGAATGTTCGTGGATAAATTTATGCCAAATGATGAAAAGAAAAACGTTATTTAATAATAATTATAGTAAAGAATAGGCCTGACGGTAACAAACTTCTCTGTTTTAAAAAGTTTGCAATAAATTTTCTCGAGAAGTGCCAGAGCTACAATAGTCAAAGTAGTTAGTACTCTAGGTAAAAAGTAGCGTGATCATACATTCATCTGTACTTATTTGACAAAGGTCCCTGGCTTTGTTCACTCTCACGTTCGTACTACTTAATTTCATGTCCCTATTTAAACACCGTGTCTCACAAGCAAGTGCTGACCGGAAAGGGCAATAAAAAGCAAACGAAAATAGGGAAAAATGTATCTTTAGAATATGCTTGGTCAAGATTTTTTTTTTTAAACTGATTTTAAATGTTAGTGATAAAGTACAGCCTTGGTTAGAAACATCGCCATTACATGCCTGACTATTCTTTATCAATATCACTGACAGTGATTCCGTTCGTTTATACATCACCATGAGCGGTGCAACGGGCAGTGTAAGCATCAAATATTTTATGCACAGGTTAGGCCGCACAAAGTAACCGTAAAGCTGGAGATGAGCAGGCATAACGTCATAATTCATCAACCTACTACATAAGCCTGCACTTAGCATTGTTAAGACATGTTGCATTGCGTTCTTAAAGTTTTAACGGCGCTATTTGCACTATTTTCCTTTTTAGAGAAATTGTGATAATTTTAGCCAATCAGTAGGCTCTTTAAGCAACTTAAATTACTAAACCCCAAGCCATTGAGTCCATAGTAGCCCGATACGCTCGATTAGCTTTATTAGTGTTAAAGCCAAGCGAGCAATCCCCAGTGACCTAACAGTCTTGCTTAGTTTAACTTTTGTTAATTAGATAAATAATATAAATCCTGAGCAGTCCATTCCCAGTAACTCAATACTCTTGCCTGGCTTAACTATTGTTCATTAATTAATTATATTATATGCAATTTAGTCCATCTTATTATTCAAAGTATAATAACTTCTTCTAAGGGAGCTAAGTTATCCAATGAGCTAGCCCAGTAAGTTGCCAAACTTTTCTTGCTTTTATAGTTATAAATTTATTAATTTAACGATAAAACGGGCAAAATTATTGGGGTACTAAGCTCCCTTTGAATAAGTTATTATTCATGAAATAATATGATGGACTAATTAGCATATGATTTTTTTAAAATAATTATTGTAAGGCCAAGTAAGCATATTAAGTTAGTGGGGATTACGTGTTTGGTGTTTTGATTTTTCAATCAATTATCAACAATCAAGCTCAAGCAGAGACAGTCTATTGGGTCACTAGGGATTGACTGCTTGGCATATAAATTAGAAAATTAATAAACATTAGTGAAGCCAAGCGGGCGTATCTTCTTTTCCACATGTTTTTTTCAGATTATGATCGATAGAATAATAATTCTCATAGTATTACGTCCAATAAAATCGACAGATACAGAGTTAATATTGATGAACATCACGGATTTCGGTGGAGTAACATTGACAGGCGACGCCAAGTACAGCCAACAAACGTTTTACGTTTGGCAAGTGCGCAAACGTAGAGGCTGATGGTGTGCAAGGTTTATGTTGCGTATAATATTTTCGACTTTAAAGATAGCGCATCGTAGTGTATTTTCGATGATGTAAGACTTACTTTATTCTGATCAAGAGAGATAAATACAGATGTATAATTG
>JAPYYV010001630.1:0-36808 GCA_030522625.1 Copidosoma aretas | reverse complement strand
CCCCCCCCCCCCCCCCCCCCCTATCCCAATTTGAATAGTTGACTTATTTTAAGATGATCGTAAAATGAAATGCAGTATGCACCGCAGCAACATGATGATGATGATAATAATGTTGTTGATAATGATGATTATGATAATGTTGTTAATAATGATGATAATGATAATGATGATTATGACCATACGAATAATGTTAAGGGTCAAAATAATGATGGTGATGATGATGTTGCTGACGATGATAATGATGATAATGTTCATAATGATAATGATAAAGATGATAATGATTATGTAAATGATGATGATCATGTCAATGATGATAATAATTTGAATCACAATGATTATGATGACGATGATAATGATTACGATCATTATAAGAATGACGATAATGAATGTGATAATGATATAAATAACTATGATTATAATAATGAACATCATGATGATGATGATGATAATTATAATGATGATAATAGTAATAATAATAATGATCTTAATAATGATGATTATGATGATAGAGATGATGACGATAATAATAATACTAATATTGATGATAGTTATCATGCTGATAATAGGGATGATATGAATGATGATGATGATAGTGACGATGACAATAATTCTGTAAATAGGAGTCCATGATAATGATGTAAAGGATAATACTGATAAAAATTCCCAAGGATGACAATGATAATAACAAAAATATTGAGGATGATTATGTTAATAATGGTAATAGCAAGGATCCTGATAAAAATAAGAACAATAATGATATTTACCGTTAGAAAAATAATGTTATTTACTTAAGATGATATTAATAATGGTAACAACGTTGATGGTAATAATGATGATAATGATGATGATAATGATAATGATGATGATAACAAAACTTATTATGATGATAATCATGATGATGATGAATATAATGATGATGATAGTGATAATCATGATAACGATGGTGATGATGATGGTAATAATGATACTTATTAAGATGTGGATAATGATAAGTATTAAAATGATGAATGTAATGATGATATTAATGCTAATCATGGTGGTATGATATCAGTGATAATGATAATGATAACAATAAATATCATGATGCTGATGACGTTGATGAAAATGATAATGATGATGATAATGTTACTGATTATCATAATTATTATAGATATAATAGACATAATGATGATAAAGATAATCAAGATGTTAATAGTGATGATAATGATAGAAATGATATCACTGATTCTGATGTCAATGTGGAAAATGATATGGATGATGATAATGATAATATTAATGATAAGTATGATGGTGATTATGATAATAATAACAGTTTCGATGAGCATAATGATGAAGATGATGTTAATTGTAATAATGATGATAAATTTGATATTACTAATGCTATAGTTAATGAAGATGATGATGACTAAATTGACGATGTTGATGAAAGCGATAATCATAAAACAGTGATGGCGATTATGATGCTGAGAATAATATTAATGATAAAAACCATGATGATAATGATAATGATGATGATAATAATGATCATGATCATGTTGGTTTTGATTATGATGATAAAGCAAATAATAATAATGAGAATATAAATGATCATTATGATGTAAATCATGATCATAATAATGATGATGAAATTAATGATGCCGATGATGATGATAATAATGTATATAGATCATGACCGTGATGCTTGTAACGATAACGTTGATGATAATTATATTGTTGCTGATAATGATGTCACTGATAATGATAATGATAATGATGATAATGATGATCATGCTCATCGTGATAATGATAATTATAATAAAAAAATGATAGTAATGTTGACTATAATGCTAATGATGATGATGATAATGATAAGGAAGTTCAAAATGAAATTGATGATGATAAGAATGATGTGAATGATGATGTTGATAACGATGATGATAATGATGTTAATCATAACGATGTTGATGAGAATAATAAAATTGACCATGTTACTCATAATAATGATAATAATGATGTTGATGATGATGATTATGATGATAATGACATTGTTTATGATGATCATGATGATGATGATTATGATGATGATGATGATATTGATTATGATGATAATAACATTCAAAATAGTGATGATGATAATGTTGTTAATGATACTGAAACTGATTATGGAGATGATAGGGATGTTTATGATGACATTATTACTGATGATGATGATAATAATGATAAATATGATAATGTTGATGATAATAATAATGATATTAATGATAATGATGACCATATAAATAATGATAAAGATAATAATACTGATGGTGATGATCACGGTGATGATGATGATAATGATGATGATGACAATATCGATATAAATAATGATGATTATGATGCTGATGTTGATAATGATGATGATGATGGTGGTGATGATAATGATTATGAGAATTATAATGATGATGATGGTAATGATAGCTACAATAATGATAATGATGACGATATGAAAATGAGTTAATGTTGCTAATAATGATGATGATGATTAAAATGTTAAAAACAATAACATTTATTACAGTGAAGATGATACTGATGTTAATAAAGATTAAAATGATAATAATGATGGAGATAAACATTATGATTATGATAATCGTGTTACCAACTTTGATAATAACAATGATGGTGATAATAATTCTGATGACAAGGATTAAAATAAAGATCTGGATGATGATGATGATCATAAAGTTGATGATGATAATGATCATATTAATAATGTTGTTTTTGATGATGATAATGATGATGATATTGTTGCTTATAAAGTTAGTAATGATAATGATAATGATGATTATGATCATCGCAATGTTGATGATGTTGATAATAATAATAATTATGACGCTGATGATGGCGATGTAAATAATAATAAGGAAAATGATGATGATTATAAAATTTTTGATTATGATTCTAGTATAGACCATGACCATAATAAAAGTTGTAGTTATAATGATGATGTTGATTATGATAATTATGTTCGACAATAATGACTAATGCGATGATGATGTTTAGGATGATTATGTCACTTATAATTATGATAATAATATGGATAATAAAGATAATAATAACAATGATAATAATTATAATAAATATGATCATGATGATGATTACAATAGTAATAATAAGAATTATGGTGATAATTAAGTTTATAATAGTAATAATATTGTTAATAATAATAAGGATTATAATGATGATAATGACGATGATGAAAATGATGGCAATACCGAAGTTAATAATGATAATGATGATGATGATAATAATAAGGATAACGATGATGAAAATAATGATTATTATGATGATGAGAATAATGATAATTACGACGATAATTATGAAAATGATGATGGTAACGATGTTTATAATGTTAATGATGATGATGATTATGATGTTTCTAATAATTATAGAACTGATGATGATGATTATGATGATCATGATGATTATAATAAAGTTAAAAACAATAATGACAATTATAATGTACGATGATAATGACGGTGATGATGATAATTACGATGATTAAAATACTATGAATTACGATGATGATGTTGAGATAAAGATAATTATGTTTACGATAATGATTATGATGATCATGATGATGTTATTCATGATGTAAGTGGTAATTACAATAACGACGTTGAGGATAATCATGAGGACAATGTTGTTGACGATAATGTCGATGATAGAAGTATCGATAAGATAAAAACGGTGATGATAATCTTAATAATGTAAATCATCTAAATATTGTTGATAAAGATGTTTATGATGAGGATACTGATATTATCTTACTTATAATGTTATTTATATAGGTAGAAAATATGATAATAATGATGTAGTTAATAATGATGATAGTAACGCTGATGAATAAGGTGTGAATCATAATTATAATCACGATGATGATGATAATATCGATCTCAATGATGATTATGATAATAATAATGATAAAGTTAATGATGATGATAATGATGAAAATGATAATGATGTCTATAATATTGATTATGATGATGTTGTTGATGCTGATGATGATGATATTCATGATGATAATAATGTTAATGATGATGAATATGATACTAGCGATAATAATGATAATGTTACTGATGATATTACCGATAATGATAGTGATGATAATGTTAATAATGATGAAGATGATGATAATAGTAAGTATGATATTGATGATGATAATGCTGACGATATAAAAAAGAGTGACTATAATGATGATAATGATGATGAAACTAACAATGTTACTAACGATGATAATCATAAGAATGATAATAATAATGATTTTAGTGATGATAATAGTGATAATAATAATGATATTATCGATACTGATGATAATATAAAAGTTCATGATAATATGACTGATTGTAATGTTAATGATGATCATAATAATCAATATATTATTACTGATGATTATGACGATAATAATGCTGAAAATCATAATGTAAATAATGATAATAATTCTGACAATGATGATAATGATGTGAATCATAATAAGGATGATAATAATGATTATGATAGTAAATATAATAATCATTATAATAATAATCATGTCAATGACGGTGATAATGATTATATTGATAGTAACGATTAAAATAAAATGATAATGATGATAATGATGTTCATGATAATTGTGATGATGATAATGATGATGTTACTGATAATAATAAAAATAATGTTGATAATAATGATAAGACTGATCATATAAAAAAAAATACTGATAAAGATACTGATAGTGATTATAATAATAATAATGATGACGATATTGATAGGAATGATGATTATGATCATATTGCTAATGATAATGATGATGATGATAATGATGATAATGATGATGATGATAATAATAAAAACAATGATCATGTTAAAAATTATAAAGATTATAATGATTATGATAATAACATCAATGATGATGACGATTATGATAATGATGCTTATGTTTTTTATGATGTGAATAATATATGTTATGATGATGATAATACTGATGAAAAAAATTATGATACTAATTATGATTATGATAATGATGATGATGACATCTATGAGAATAATTATGATGATGATGATGATTGTGTTGATGCTTATAATGATATTTATGATGATAATGATGTTGATCATGATAATGGCGATAATGATGATAATGATACTAATGATAATTATGATAATGATGATGATGATGATGATGATTGCCATAATGATGCTTATAACGTTCAGAACGATATTAATTATTTTATTGACTATAATTATGATGATGATGACAATTATGATAATTAAAATACCAATATTGACGATGATGATGGTGAGAGTGATGATAATATTGATGATTACGATAATGATGACGATGAAAATATTATTGATGATGCTGCTGATTGTAATAATAACGATGATGGTAATAATTTTGATAAAAATGATGTTAATAATGATGCCGATGATAGAGATATTGAAAATGATGATAACGATGATGATGATACTGATAATAATGGTTATGATGACGATGATGATGTGATAATGATGATGGCGATAATAATAATGATGATAATAAAAGAGATGATGATGATGATTTTGATGATGGCGATGTTCATGATGTTGATGATGATGATAATGATCACCCAGATAATGAAAATATAATTAATAATAAGGATAATGATGATCATAATGATGATAATGATTATTAAAATAATGTAAATTATGTCCATAATGATTGTTGTAATGATGATGATGAAATTCATATTCATGACCTTTAATTTTATATATATATAGCAGTTCCCTATAATCTTAGCCTTTTTTATTACTGTTCCTTAATCTTGAGCTCAAAGTTTTGACAACGTTACTTTATATACTTACAAAAATCATTCTTCTTACAATGTCAAGTATATGTCGCTTTATCATGGAGCAAAAGTAGAAATCGATTCAATTTGATTCTAATTGACCATGATAATACATGAGAAATAGACAATATAGTTTGAGAAGAAATATTACATTTTGACTAAATAAAAAAAATCCTTTGCACACACAAAGATTTTTAATTTGTATTATTCTATTGCACAAAAAAATGGGACATAAGATTATTTTATTATTTTTTTTGATATGATGAGATAAATTGTTATAATTTATCTAAACGTGATACAATTAGTTTAAAGTATACTGAAAAAAATTATGCTATAGTTCATGAGATTAAAATTTTTTGTGAATTTTTTTAGTTTGTATCATTTAAGTAACTATTTTTTTTGGCATTTTTTTTGTTATAAAATTTTTTTAATTTTATTTTTACGAAATCATATACATCTATAAAAAAGTTTGAAAATTGTAAGTATGAACAAGGATGATAAGTTCCTCACCTCAATGAAGTTGTTTATGGATTGAATTTTTGTTTCAGTGTGCGTTACGCATGTTACAGACATACGATAGAGTGGGTAATTTTGCCAAATTATTCATTTATTTTTATATATTTTAGTCAAGAGGAATGGAGGTTATCTGTCTTTTTGTAGTAAATAGTACTACCGGCGAGTTCAACGGTTTGAATATTTGATCAGTTGATTAATTGTTTAGTTTCTCAGTATAATTTTATCATGACATCAAATCATACATATCTATCTATATAATCCATGAACTCATTGGGATATTAGGAACGAAAATCTAGCATATTGTCAGTTATAACTCTAAGAGGGTGCAAGAATTTGCTTAAAGTTTATGTGTGATAACTGTTTGAACATCAGTATAAAAAAAAATGAAATGGGATTAAAAAAATGTATACAAATGAAAAAATTTAATTTACTTATTAAAGTCAACGAATATAAGGTAGTACGAAGCACAAAAAGAATCAATAAGATATGTATGCAATGGTAAAGTCAATGTGTCTGAACAGAACAAAAAAACGAAGGAATTTATTTAATTTTACGTTACTTTGTGGGAGTGCGGCCAGAGGGGTGTGGGGTCGTAGGTAGCTAGATATTTTAAGTTTTAAAAATAGCGTATAAATTAACAGGCGTTATCCTAATCAAGCGAAAAGAATGACACATGAAATTTGCATCATTGTGATTCTCAGTGACTGCAAATTTCTATTAAATGTCACCTGAGAACAATGTAATTGATTTCAAATTAGTAAAGGTATTGCCGAAATACATGATAAAACTATATTTTCGACATCACATATTTTCATTAACATTTTTGAAATGAATGATCCTTAAATGATTTTAAATACCTACAAAACTAAAACTTTATTGCAGTCCTCAAACGACTACATCTAGACATTAGATAAAAAAAATTATTGCTATATTTAATAATTCCATAGTGAGAATTTCAAAAAATAAACTTATGATAAAAGTTTTATTGACTATTATTAGTTAGATTAAGATTGAACCTACTTTTCTTTGAAATCAATATCCAGTGTAAAAAAATATTGAAATATTTTTTAATTATTTCATCGGATTATTTACCACCTCATCATTTATATTCAGATTATTTTCTTCGAGAAAATTAAATTTTGAGCGTTTATAAAGGTCATCGTTATAATTATTATTTTTTCATTTACATTGTAAAGACGATAGTTTAAAGATATAATTTTTTCATAAGCATTATTAGTTTGACCCTTTAATATTTCAGGATTACGTGGATCTATGTCTCTTGAAAAAAGTAGAGTTAATGTTTAATTACCTTCTAAGTTCCTGAAATTATAAACATTATTTTTGTCATAAAAAAAACCTTTACGGTAACATGTCATAATATGAGGTATATTTATTTAATCTCGTCTATTTTTTAAAACACTTATCTTATTACTTGTCCCATCTCTTAGGATCTGCAATCAGACAGCCTTATAAAGCAAAGTACGCACAAACATAGACACTCATACACATATATTCACACGCAAGAGACAAGAAGAAGTAAAAGGAAGACTCCTAAAAGAAAAAGCCATGCATGTAAAGTCTAGGGCTGCACTGACGTCACGTTATAGCTCAACAGTTTATATCAAGGGTACATTATTCACATTATTTATTAAACTGAATTCGTATTACCTGTTACTTTGAGAATGGTGATAAACGACTTTTAAAAGAAATGTTAACTGTATTTGAGTGCTTAAAAGAGTGAAAATAAATATATTCGTGTAATGTAAATAACAAATTAACATGTTCAATACGAAAAGTATTCAGAAGAAAACTTAAAAAACATTCGATTTAAAATAATTAGCAAAGTGCGTGGTGATGAACAAAAGTAAGATTATATAAATGTAAAAACTCAAAATAAAAGACTATAAAATAAAATTATAGCTATAAATTAACGAATCAATGACTTGTAAACTGACTAAAAAAGGTGAGAGTGAAAATATTGGCTTTTATTACAATGAAGCAAAAAGTTTTCACAATATTTTAGGATTGATTATTTGAAAAAAATTTTTGCTCAAAAGACAAAGCAAGTATTTGTTGTAGAAAATTGTATTGATAAAAATATGAATAAAGATATAACAAAAATGGCGAGAGTTAAAGAAGCGAAAGTTACAGATGTTATGATTCCAACTTTTGATAGAGTTTAACAGTTGCAAATACAGATTACTGATGCTACTTAAATACAAAAATGTGAGGAACGTGCGACAAGAACGAAGAAAGATTCTTATAAAAAAAAAGGTTGGATGGAGGATGATTCAAAAGCCAGAACGATAAGCGTAAGTAAAATTTTTGATAAATGATTGGTATATATAAGTGAATGTAGAACAGATTACCACATGATAAACAAGTTTGAAAGCATGTACACAACAATGTCAACAGCATTACAGATGATAAACAGAAATAAAATTAAAGAAGTAGAGTTTCAAAACTATGAAAATATTGAAGATTTTCTGTAGTATTAATGAGGGCAGTCAATTATTTCAAATGGACAGTAAGAATCCTGGATAAACAAGACAAAATAAGATATTTATTAAGAGCGCTACCAGAAAATGATAGTTCCAAGTCAAAAATATAATCAAAAAACTTAAAAAAAATCAATAACGATGAAAGAAGCCGTTTCAGTACTTCTTCACCGGCAATGAAAAGTCAATGTTTTATTCGTGGAAAAACACGACACATGACCGCAGACAACGTAGGAAAGAAAAGAAGAAGCAAACAATTATCATAATACATCCAATTATGCACAATAAAGTAAGAGATTAGGTAGAGATCACAACAGAGGGATATGCAGAAGTAAAGAAGTAACAGCAGAGAACAATATAGAGGCAACAATAGAGAAAGAGGTGGATGTACTCATAAAAATAGTGAAGAGCAAGAACGACAACATCAAGAAAGTTTAGCAGCATGCTTAGCACATATCAAACAGAATAATCAGGAAAAACAAAATTAACACAAATATATTATTGCCACAGTACAGATAATAAAATTGAATGGCTTCTGGACAATGGAAGCACGGATCGTCTAAATGATAATGTTAACAGATCGTATAGATAACGTTAAAAATCCTATATAGTTAACCCTACCAAATAAAGATACAATCAAAGCCACTCAAATAGGTGCAGTATGTATACTTTACAACTATTACATGAAAATCAAGGTTAATGTAAATTATGTAAAAAATACTGAGGATATGGATAAAAATTCCTTAGGTTTTAAAAAAATTGCAAAACTTTCTCTAATTATTGCAACAAATAAATAACTAAATATTCATAGCAAATTTAATGGTATGCTTATAGTGACAGCTATAAAAAAAATGATGTATATTGCATGATAGGTTTCATTCACAATAATAATAATTCTGATTATGATAGGAATTCTTACTCTCTGAGTGAACGAAATTGACTTGATAAATATGTTAGGTATGAATCAAGTAAAAAAAAAAGTTAAAACTGGTGTGCAAATAGCACAAGAAATAATAATAATAAAGTTATGAATAAAACTGCCAAGAAAAATGTCACAAAGCATCAGGTCATATAAATTTATAATAATAACATGAATAAGTTCAAAACAGAATGGTTCACGTATTGCCAGGAAAGTTAGAAAGCACAAATATACGTTGAGCAAATTGTATACAAAGTAAAACGACCAATGAACTATTTCACAATTTTAGAAGGAAAGATACTAAATTTTAGAAGTAATTCATAGAGATTTAAACATACCGCATAAAACTATTGGCTATGGTGGTATAAAATATGTTACTACTTTTATAAATAAATATAGTAAGTATATGAAAATCTATAACATGAAAAATAAGTCCTAAACGGTAAATTGTTCTATTTATTACGTAAATTTAGTAAAAAATCAGTTCAATATAATAATAAAAAAACTGTATGTCATGATGGTACCAAGTATTTAAACAAGAATATTCATAATTTTCCAAGGTAGAAAAGAATAAATATAATAACATACCCACTCACTGTGTACATGAAATAAATGGTATAGCAGAATGATATTGGTACATGGTTAAGTTGGCTCATCACCCCTGTATAGCACATATTTTGCATAGTTTATTGTTAATGTTTATTAATAGTCATACGAAGTATCACATAACTTGACAATAATATATCTAATGCTGAATAAAATGCAATATTTTTCATAAAATTTTGTTGTTAAATTTTTTAGACACCGTAGCTTGAAAAAAAATTCTATAAATTACTAATCTTTTTCAATTTACATCTGATTTTTAATTTTTCGGGCCCATTCTCTTCTTTGAACGAATCAATTGGCCATAATCGCGGAAAAAATTGCAATAACTTGGATAAGTTTCCCAGAAAATTGAGTTATACACTTATTTTTCGAATTTGTATGCAAACAACTGAATTTTCTGGGAAACATGTAGATGTTTTTGCAATTTTTTCTGTAAAGACTGAAATTGGATCCATTCAAAGAAGAGAATGAGCCCGAAAAATTAAAAAGCAAATGTACATTTAAAAAGAGTGAAGTAATTTATTGAATTTATTATTAAGCATCGGTATCTGAATAATTTACCAACAAAGTTTTATAAAGAAAATCGTATAATATTTAGCACTAACTACATTATTGTCAGGTCAACTTAAACTTCTTATAATTTTTATTAAACATTTATAATAAAATATTTAAAATATTTGCTATAGAGAAGTGATGAGCCCCCTCAATGAGAGAAGCTAATGTGAACAGAAAATATAGGATAAAAATAGTAGCATATTTAAAAATAAAACCATTGCAAATACTTCTGGGAATAAAACTCCATCTGAAATTTTATTTGTCATAAAGTTCAATGTAAAACACCTGAAAATGTAGGGAAGTAGAATTTTCGTAAGCACATTCAAAATTAAAAGACAAACTAACTGGAGTTATGAAGCAAAGAGTAGGAGGTTAATTAGATTATAATGACATTAGCAATAGGGTTTTCGGTAATAATGAAATAAGAATGTAAGGGATGTTCAAATAGATATCATATTGATATATAATTTGTCTAGCTGAAAAGAATAATGATATGAATAATAATAAAGTGGTAATGCAAATAAGAATAATTATATTATTATTGATAAAAGTCATAGCGATAAAAAAATTAATGGAGAGCTTAATAAGTGTATGAGTGATAAGGTCAATGAAGTTAAAAAGATAAAAATAAGATAAATGAATTAAACGCTCTAACAAAGTCTAAAAGAAAATATAGTCCTGTAAATAGATACAAGAGCCAAGTAGCTCATATTATTTATGTTAACTATGTTAACCTGGGTACGCCGAATCCATTCAAGAAGGCAAATAAGTCATATAAAGCCAAATAATGGCAAGACGCTATAAAGTTAGAGTTGAAATATCTGAAAAAAATACTTGGCAGTTAGTTGATAAGCTTAATATAGAGGAAATACAAAATGTAAAACAGGTCCATAAAAAAAAAGACAATAACAGATGTAGATCAAGATTAGTAGGATAAGGGTGTCAACAAAAATAAAATATTGATAATGTACATTCTCTAGTCGGCAAAATGCTAACATTGAAGTTACTTTTATCTTCCTGTGTTAAAAATGATATGTATATGGATCAAACGGATGTAAAAACTTTATTTCTAATGAAAAAATAGAATCCGAAGTATATATAAAACAGCCTGGTGTTTTTAAAGTCGATGAAAGTAAGGAATGTGAATTATGAAAAGCATTGCATGGCTGAAAAGGGTGTTCAAAAGTTTGGTATGATACGTTTCATACATATATATTAAAAAATTAAGCATTGTAAGAATCAAGTACCATTATTGTTTGCATACTTAAGAAGAAAATCTTTAAATAAGATTTCTATTTACATTGGTTGATCATTTGTTTACATGTGGTAAGAATTAATTATAAATTAAAGAAGTTGAATACAAATTGATGAAAAGATTTGTAATGAAAGATCCAGGCAGAGTAGAAAATTATTTTGAGATCAGAATTGAACACAACAAATCAATAAATAAAATGAAATTGAAGCAAAAACATTGCACAAAAATACTTGCAGAACAATATGAGTTACAAGATACAAAATTATACAAATTGTCATTGTAGACAAACTCAAAATTAAATTTATCTGAATAATGTAATGACAAAAGAAAACATCAAAATTTGATCAAAGAACTATTATGTATCGACGCCTCAATTGAAAACTATTACAGCGCTACAAGCTCTGAGGAAAATAATCCCAACACACTGCACAATCGAAAAGAATCACAGGATTGTATGCTGCGACGAAGATGATTACAGCGCCATAGCCTGCAACGAAAGGAATCACAGCGTTTCCGGTTGTGTCGAAGAGAATCACAGCGCTCTCGGTTGCGACGAAGAGAACGTCTAAGAGAATCACAGCGCTCTCTGTTGCGATGAAGAGAATTACAGCGCTATATAGTCGAATACAAAATTCACTGAACCTAAAAGTTTAAAGCCAAGTAGTCGTTTTTTTATATTATACGTTATCCAACTCGTAGATTACAATACAAATAGTAAAAAATTCCAAAAGTTCGCCTATAAGCGTAAAAATATAGTTTAAAACTTTATTAGCAAATATCTCGTTAGGGGTAATAGATAAAAAAAAATAAAAAATACCAGCGTGTAGAGCGGAAAATTTCCTATCGATTTAGTCCTATAATTTTGTTTTGTCCCGTTTAAAATTTTGAGATAGAAAACAGTTAATGACTCTTGGTCTCATTAGAACTCATGCAGTGGATAAATAATCATTTACTGTTTGTTATCTCGAAATTTTTAGTAGGACAAAAAAAAATTAGGAGACTAAATCGATAGGAAATTTTCCACTCTACACGCTGGTATTTTCATTTTTCATCTATCTATTACCCTTAACGAGATATTTGCAAATAAAGTTTTAAACTCTATTTTTACGCTTGTAGGCAAACATTTGGAATTTTTTACTATTTATATCGCAATCTACGAGTTGGATTACGTATAATATAAAAAACGACTCCTTGGCTTTAAACTTTTAGGTTCAGTGACAGAGAGCGCTGTGATTCTCTTAGACGTAACCGAGAGCGCTGTGATTCTTTTCGTTGCAGCCTATGGCGTTGTCATTCTCTTCGTCGCAACCGAGAGCACTGTGATTTTTTTCGTCGCATTCTGTAGCGCTGTGATTTTTTTTGTTTCAGCAGAGTAGTGGGATAGTCTTTGAGACACCCCAGAGTTGGGATGGTCTTCGATTGAGGCGTCGATATAAGTACAGGTATAATACTTCATATCACATATAGCGAAGTAGGTTTCTAAACTGTTTAGATAACACTTGTTATAAATATGCTTTACGAGTTTTAAAATATTTGTGTAAAACAAAAAATTTACTTTTGATTCTTAATAAAAAAAAATTATATGAAAATTCTAGATTGTATGGTAGAATCAGATAACGCAAGAGATAATATGGATAGCAAATCCTTAATTAGATATGGAATTAGACCGTACAATAAAGTTATATTTTAAAAAACGCACAAACAAAGTACTGTCACTGAATTTCCAACCATTGTTGAGTATACAGCACTTTTCGAGGCTGTAATAAAAGTATTGTTTTTATAAAATGTATTGAGTGAATCTTTCAACATATAAAGTTTGACAAACCTCTAAAAATATATAAAGACATCTTAGGTGCATTAACAATTGCTAGAGTTGGTAGTTTTACAAAAAATTCTTGATATGTTGAAGTACAGTATCATGTATATGAAAATTACAAAAATGGAAATGTTAATGTGTCGTTTGTAAAATATGCTGTGCAGAGTTTTTGTGTGCTTAATAAAAGACAGTTCATAAGCAGATATTTGAGATAAACTGTATTAATAACACACTTTTACCCATGTACGCGCACGTCCGTTTGCAACGTTAGCTAGCAAAGATCTGACGACTAAGAAAGCCATCTCAATCAGTATGTGAGACAGGCAGTGTGTGCAGCACATAGAGAGAGACATATGACCACAAGCTTATTATTCATAGATGTAAGACGACTATATTTTTAACTTTCTCTCTTAGATTATATTGATGTATTAAAAATAAAAAGCAAGTAAAGCTACGGTAATATATTAAATAAGTAACAAAAATGTACATAACTCTATGAAATCATAAGAGAATTATTGTAATTAAGAGTATTGAAACACAAAAACCGTAATTTAAATTATAAACCTTTTATCTTGACTGCACATCTTATCTTTGCTAGCAGTCATTAATTAGCTGTGCGATAATTTTGTGTCCCTCCCAAAACAAACAGAAATAAATATTACGTGAATCAATAAAATGTATATTGTACTCTCAGACTTCATACTTTTCAGTTAATCATTCCTCTTTTACATTTGATCCATAATTTTTCTGGTAAATTTTTCATGGAATTCGATCTGTACTAGTTTTGTAATAATATCGGCAAGTTTTTCTGATGATTTAACCCATTGGACTTAAACTCTCTTCAAACAACACACTTAACGTAATGTTCGCGCACTTTAGTCATTTGTTTGCGCTTAGAACCCCCACCCGTCTTGGCACTAGCTTAAGCTGCACGATTGTCAGACCATGGATCACCTGGGAAAAAGGACCTGTTGGACATGATCCTAAGTAAGTTGACAATGGCTATAAGTTCCCTAAAAACTTCATTTATAGCAGTATGGTCCACTTGATAAGTCGACAAAGCTACATAATTTTGTTTATGGGTCCTGCAGGCAACTTCATCACCACACAGCCTTATAATAAAGCTGAATATCGTCCTGGAGCCCTTACAATCTGATAAGCTGGCATCAGAATAAGCTTTCTGATGATTGTCAAGGCTAACGCATTTATTTATTCTCATTCAAGTACCGTTCAGATATTATATCACTTTTCTCACCATATTGCAGTCTTTTTTAGTACGTTTACTTTGATGTCTGCTGAACACGTTTACAGACCAATAAATATCTGGTCTTACAGTGCTAGCAACATAGTTTAAGTTACTAATAGGTTTTCGATAGGACACGTTTTCTGGTGCCGGAGTTTTAACCAGGATCGCAAAGTCTTCAGATTTTTCTCCCTTCTTCTCTGCTGATTAATCACTTGATTTATCTCATTTGGTATCTTAGTCAGACAAGATTCATCAAAACATAATCATTTTAGAATTTTATTCAAGTCACTTTCTTGCGTCAATTAAATGACTTCTTGACTGCGGTCTTTTCGTATGGTTATGCCTAGAAAAATAGACACTTCTCCCATAAACGTCATCCTAAATTCCTCTTGCAATTGTTATTTAAATCTTCTTGAGTTGCATTACATTGTTGCGGGCCACGAGCATATCATGTCCATAGAGAATTACGACTCAAAATTCATATTTATGACGCCATATGAACAAGCAGAGTTCACAGGTGTGGGATGTCAATATAATTTTTGCAGCAGCCTCTGCACAGCGTTTATATCAAAACTTCGGACTGATCTTATGATCATATAAAGCTTTTTGGACTCTTACACATGATATTTTCTATGATTTTCTGAATAAATCACTCCTTGTGTAATCCATCTATTAATATCATCCTTTAAAGTTCTATTCAAGAAGGCAGTCTTAACGTCAAACTGATATGTGTCACAATTGTACTTATTTATTATAGACATGACGTTTCTGACTAGAACCAATCTTGATACAAGAGCATACATCTCCTGCAGATCATAGATATTTTTACCTGTAAAGCCCCCAATCATCAGTCTTGCTTCATGTGTCACTCTTTCTGACTCATCAGTCTTTATCTTCATAACCCATTTTGAATCAATTATATTTGGTTTATTCACCGTCTTTTCAATTTGCAGGTTGATCAACGATTTTCCACATCTCCTTTCTTTCCATGGATTTAAGTTCGTCATCAACAGCGTTTTTCTAAACAGTACCATATGTCGATGCGATGGCTTCAGTATATGTAGCCGGATCTTTGTTACTACTGGCAAGAAAAACATAAATAGCCTTATCTTCAGCTCGCGCTAGCAAGCAGTCTTTCTCCTTTCTTTGATTGACATTTGAAACCAATAATTTTTTTAGATCCGATGAAACATCAGATAAACTTGTGTCATTAAGATTGCTTATGCAGATTGATATAAATAACTATTTTAAACTAAAAGAAAACTTTATGTTATAGTTTGAGCACTGCACTTTTTACTTTTTTTCTGAAAGTAGTAGGTCCAGAATTCATTTTAAAGAAAAAGATGTTGATTTATTCGGACATTAACATGGTTTTTTACGTAAACGGCTTTATGAGTAATCATTGCTTATAATTCATTATAATTAAATATGCAAAATTATATTTCATTGCGTTTTTCATGAAGAATGGATTTCCAACAAAAAAATCAAGGGTAAACCATCAAAATTTTAAGAAAACTCAATTGTAATACTAAATTGTAAGCATATAACGCATATTAAGTACATAAGAGTACTTAAAAATAAATTTATTTTACTTCCTTATAATATTAAAATTATTGACGTTACTACCAATAATTTTTTATTTCTTTTACCATTATTCAAATTGATGTATCCAGTTTTTCTTGGCGTTACCTCCGGGGCCCTTCACTTTATAAGGCGCCTAACGCATAAGCCACCTGAACAAGAGTCTTCAGGACTTCGTCAAGATCAGAAGAGACTACAGGAGTTTTTATTGGTCTTCATCTTCTCTTGGGAACTGCTTCTTTGTCTGTTCTTGCAGTCTCTTCCTACGTACTTACGATCTGGTGTGGCAAGTCATCATAAAAGGACGTAAGCCACTCGTCTTGTTTGTTGTCAATTTTTACAGCTTTTCAGTCTTTAATGCTGTTGTCACCGTAAACGTCTCTGTACACAAGCCGATTGTTAAATCAAATATTTCTACTTTTATAGAATTATCAATCCCGATCTGGTTCCCGCAAAAAGTATCCAATTGTATAACTGACAAGGATAGCACGTTTTCCTTCAGCACTGAAATTCACTCCGTTCTTTGTGTGCACTTTTACATAGGAAACTTAACCAAATCATTTCATTTGGTCAAAATAAATCTTCTGATTGGGAGCCAAAGCGTCGTGAGGTATTTTGCATCGCTTTTAATTTGTGAGGAGTGCGATTGTAGGCATGGACAGCCGCACTCAGTGCCAGATCTCACATATTTTCTGGAAGACCAGAGTCAAACTTGTATGATCGTACTTTGTTCTAAATCATTAGATTTTATCGTTGGGATACACGATGCTCAGGAGTATCGGTTCTAAGAAATTGCCATTCCACTCTGAGCTTATGAAGCAATCTTTCATATAACTGCCTGTGAAATTAGTGCCTTGGTCAGAGCACAATTAACATACTTTTCATTGCTACCCAATAAGTTTCTGCAGCTCTTTACAATAACTTCCAAAGAATAGTCAGTTTCACTCTTTGCGTTTATTGGATACGACTTAGCATATCGAGACATATTTTCAATAAGAATGACTATGAAACCATAGCGTTTTAGATACGAAGTAGGACTTATCACGCCCATGATATCCACATCAATGATCTCCAATGGTTCAGTTGGTCTTAGTCTGATAGCATTGAAAGAAAGGTAAAAAAATTTGTCGATCAGATAAACTTCACACTTGCGTATAAAATCGTTGAAAATTGTGTCTTGTAGACTTTTTATAGTCTAAAACTTCTTTTCAGTTCTTTTGAATAAGGAATTCACGCATGTCCCATTGTGAAATGTTACAGGATTGCGATACTATGCTTTGCAATCCTTGATCGTTTTCACTAAACAGACTATCTTTGGAATTAAGTTCAATGGTCTGCATTTGATCCATAGCGTCAGTTCATCGGTCGTTAAATGTTCGGTCGTCATGCAAACTGATGTCGGTGACATTGTCATTACTTTTAGAACTCATACCGATTCAACCCTCCATTATATTATCATGCCTTAACGCGACATTTTGTAAGACTGTGGAGTCATGAGGAATATCGGGCTTATCAGAAACATCCTTTCGTTATGTTGCGCCTCTTATCGTCCAGTATCTACGTTACCCAGTACTCTCAGCTTCAAAGCAACTAGAAAAACTCCTGTCTTTAAACATATATTTCTTACTAGTTTGACTTCTTTTGATAATGTCCAAGCTTACTTTCCAAAATGGCTAGTTGTAAATACATCAAATAAAAGTCTTATTTGAAATCGAATCGTAATTATCGATTCGCTCACTATTAAGATGTAGAGACGTGCCCAAATCGGCAAACTGTCTGTGGAAAAAAAATTCTAAGAGAAAGTTTCAGCACAGATCACATCTTTCAGTCTTATTACATTTTCATTATTACATTCAAATCGATCCCTATCTCCCCCGATCCTTAGATCTACAAAGCTGTTGCTGTTAGCACATTTAATTGCATTCATATTTTCCTCATGGAACTTGTAAATCATAAGCGCGACTTGAAGAAGTGCTTCGTGACACCTGAATCAGCAATAAATCAAATCATTTTATCGGATTTGCGTAGATATTAATCTGATGTCTCTGAAGACGTAGAGAACAAGGTAATAGTAACATTTAAAAGAATCAGCCTTTTCTTTTTCTAGTTAATTATTACCTTGCTGATGATTTTTATGGTTGATCTCTTTGTTTCTAATAATTTTATTCATATTTTGATTGTGTTTATACTTTTAACTAGGAAGTACACCAGTGCAGTGGAAATAAAGTACTGCCTATAGCCTTGTCATTATTATGAATATGCTGCGCAGAGTTTAAATGTGCTTAAGAAAAGACAGATTACAAAGAAATATTAAAGATAAACCTTATTATTTACAGACTGATACACGTTTGCAACGGTAGCAAGCAAAGATCTGACGATCGAGATGGCCACCACAGTTAGTAAGTCCGACAGGTGGTGCAAGTGGCACATGGAGAGAGAGAAAGAGGTATATGACCACAGAGCCTAGTATAAATAGATGTAAGACGACTACATTTGTAGCATAGTGTGATAAAATTCACTCTCGGAACAATGTATCTGATGTATTAACTAAAACTCCATGCAAAGGGAATTTCATTCTTAATCGAAGGTTGTTAAAACTTGTATATAAATAGTATTTGAAAAAAATTAATTGTATGCGTCGTTCTATTTAGGATCATTAAAAGATATTCTAAACAGACAAGATTACAAATTCAGTGTGTGTTAGAATATGAGGTAAATTTATTTAATCTAATCTGTATGCAAAACTCTAATTTTGTTACTTGTCACGCCATATTTTAGGATGTGTAAGTGGTCAGCTTTATAGAGCCAGCGCGATCATACATAATAGAGAACTGGCCCTTAGTAGGGTTAAATAAGATAATACCTTTCATGGCTACGGTAATCTCAGGGAACGTACATCTCAATCATTATAATAAATTACTTAAAAATTGATTGGGAAATAAAATGTTTCCGAAGCGTAATTTTCACGGTATAATTCAAATCGATTTCATGTGATGGTAACGTAAGAACTTCTGAATTTTTAGAGGCATGTTGTCTTCCAGTTGCATGACGTCAAACATTGAATCAAGACGACATTTTACCATACTTGAAAACGCTTTGTCCAAAATCTAGAGAGGACAATGAGAAAAAGTTACTGAGCAAATAACTGAAAAATATTGTATTGTAAATGATCGGAATCCTTTAAGCAACGTATGGAAAACTATTAAAAGTCATTTATGCATGTTTTAAGATTATATTATTCTCCATAAGTGGTACATAACCGTAAGTGGATTTAAGGTGTAGAAGATAATAAGGTTAGTTGGTTTTTTTCTCAGCTAACAAACCGAACAAACCCTAGAATATTCAGAAGTTCTGACGTCATACCACATGACATCGGTTTAAATATGACTTAAAACTTTAATAAATTATTATACTTTTATTACACTATACGAAAAACGAGCTGTCTTACACGGGTACTCCGTGCACCACCTACTATCGTTAAAAAAATTTAGAAACTAGGCCAGTTCTCTATTATACTTATAGACACATATTGACATACAAGAGACGAGAAGAAGCAAAAGGAAGGCTCCGAAAATAACAAGCCATAAATGTAAAATCTAAGGCTGCCCTTACGTCATGCAATCGCTCAAAATTTTATATCAAAAGTACTTTATAAATGTTCTATCATAAATAAATTTTCTTGATCTTTGTTAATCCTATCATCCTAATTTAACAGAAGATAAAACATATTAGTAAATTTTTCAATTTTTATTCCTGTCTATAAGTAAAACTCTTAATAACTATTCCATATAATTATATTAATTTATGTATAAAAAAAAACGATTCACATATCTTGCAGTCAACATTTTCTATGGTTACATGATTATTAAAAGAGTAATATCATAAATATAGAAAAATTGTTGCGTTAAAAAATTTTGAACTCAATTAAAGTTATGAAAAATAAAATTATTTTCCATTATGCGGTGGCCCATATAGGTCGTATCACCAAGTGAGTATCCGGACTATTTGAGGCCCTGAAGGAAGTCTAGCAACTGTATACTACCCATAGCAGGCCTTAACAGTTCATTAACAAAGAGTTTTCATCATAAGCAGGATTTTTAGGGAAAAAAATGTTCTTTAGGAATACGTGAGTATATGTATCACAAGTATACTTTCGATGCATCTTATATTACAAAAGAAGAAGTCATATCAAATTCTTGTAACCAACATTAAACATATATTTATGATTTGTATACCTAGGAATAATCTTATAAGATAGCAGGTAATATGGGTGTCTTTTTCCCAGACATTATTGACGTCATTACTAGTGCCCGCACCTGCGCCGCGCCCTGGGCATGGTCTCCAGAGGTCCCAAAATTTCCCGACGGCCGTGACATCACGAGCGGCGGGGCCTGCTCGGGGTCAATAGTTTTGGTGACTTAAGTCAGTAACAGCGCGATCGTTTATTTGGACTGCGCTTGGCGAGAAATCTTTTACGATTTCTTTAAATATTTCTAGATAATAGGTAACTAATTCGAAGAATACAGTATTAAAGTATTACTTTAAATTATAATTGGCCATCAAAGAATGAAGTTGTCCTTTTACACTTTTCCACACAGATGAAAAATTCTCTTTCATAATCTTATCCAAGCATTGATGCGTCAATTTTATTTACAATCGTAGAATTTAAACACAAACTAATCAACTCGTTCACTGTGCAATTCTTAAATTTATCGATTTAAAGTTACTTCTCCTTTAAACTAGCTTTAAAAAAAATGTATCGAAGGTTCAAATCCTTTACTACGTCATTATAGTATACTATGATTAACTAGTAGTAGTCCTACTATAATTTTTTTTGTAGCTGACTTGTTAAGTAAATAAGTACTAACTGAGCCCTTTGTGCTTGATAATATAACGCTATCATCAATGATAGAAATTCTGCTTCATCGCTAATACACGTTGATGATCGCTTTTGTAGTTTTGCCTCGCATATAGTAATTTTTTCGCAGATAGGTGTATCACGCGAAAAATTCAAAAATACTGATAGAAAAACCTTGTAAACGTAAATAGCGTCAACAGCACAAACTCACAAGATTAATTCCACAGACAATTTTCGTGCTTTCTAAAATAAGATGCTCGCACCTGTCGCGATCTACTGTATATAGACAACTAATCAGACTGTAAAGAGTTGGATCGCAAATATAAACTACATCAGTGTGACTATCATGTCCTTAAATCATGGAAATGCATGATGTAAAAAAATAATCTACAACAAGATATTAAAAGTGTCCAAAGGAGCTCAGACTCTTCCACTTTTTTGATCGAGCGAAATTCAACAAACAAGTTGAAACGTACGCATGCGATCTAGTTTGGCATACATGACTTATTGAGGAATACTGTCGCGAGCGGATGTGTAAATTCCCATATCTTGTCGGTAACAACAGTCATGGTTTGCAAATCTCCCTTAGGTGCAATAAAATTATTTTGCCATCGTGCACTAGAGTAATTTTCCAGATAGAAACATGGGAGAAACAAATAGTCCTGTCGACCGCAGTATGTATAAATTAGTGTACTCTTCCCATGCATACACTCATTGTTTATTAAATTGCTTTTCTATATTTCTTAAAGTCTAAAGTCGCACATTTTCATAGGCGGACTATTTTATCGTTATTTCAAAAGTTTTTATGATGATGTTTTTGCCTTCTTATTTTAAATTTACGTCTTTAAAATAATGGAATCATTCATGATCCACAATTTATTTGAGATTTTCCGGTCGTGCGCTACTATCGTATTGGCGGATGCGTGGGCGATGTACGCGGATAAGTGGTTTAGCCATGTGTTACCGGCATATTCATGCAACAAATTGATTGTTGTTTTGGAGATGTTGTTTACCGATCAACTTAACTATCTGCACGTAGCTGTTCTCCAACCGCTACATCTAAAACACAGCACTCTAGCACTAAAAGCGGTTGTGCCATGCCTACCTAAAGACGGGTGAGTACAAGCTTTCTTGAAAGATATGTATAAAGGCTATTATAGAGTGAGTAAGTAAGTAATAAGTATGTAATTTTATTGATATTTATTAAATGCTGAAATAAATGTTGTGTATGATGCAAGTAATTTTTATTATAGTTCTAACGGAAATAAAATTTAATCATCACTTTGATTCAACACCTTGGCTGCCAGACATACTGAGCGTTGTTAAAAATCGGAACGTTTTTACAAGTAATTAATATTAAGTATACAAAGTTTTGCATGCTGGTAACAAATGTTTTGTATGACACATAGAGAAAAATTTGCTATGGACGAAAAGTTACATATCAATAAAACATGCTAAAAACATGTTTTCTGAAGTTTAGAATCGAAATACACTACTCCGGTAAAAATGTCTAACTGAGTATGTATATATATATATATATATATGTGTGTGTGTGTGTGTGTGTGTGTGTGTGTGAGCCAGGATATCCTCAAACAATTTTTATCTAACAGGCTTTTTTTTTTGAGTGAGCATTTCTTTAGGCGTGCCCCAGTTGGGGAACTTTAGAGGGTTGTCGTGGTACAGTTGGTATGAAAAATTAGGTTTTGGTTTACATCCTTTTAATATAACTATTCCTATACGAAACACATCAACAAGTATTAAGTCTGATGCACACACATAAAGAATAACGAAAAAAATTATTACAATCGCAAGAACTTTTAGATAACACGGACATTTGTTTGAACCTGTACCACTATGTAGATATACAAATAACATTATGCTGTAACTTCCAGTCAATGAATCTTTAAAACGGTAAAAGGAGGCTTCCTAAAAATGGATGTGACGGTTTGATTTGAGGTTGACTTTATTATACTCATTTTTTGTAAAATAACAAAAAAAATTAACCGAGTTAGAAATAAAAATGTGTCTTTGGAAATCAGTTGGCAACGGCCTCTCCTTAGAGCCCGTGTATAACCGTGAATCTTCAAAATATTATTACTCAAAAACTATAAAACTAGGACCTCTGAAATTTGCACATGTGATAATCTACATTTTTCTAATTTCGGGTGTATGTTGGGAAAAAATTGGTGTAAAATTAAAAAAAAAAAAAATTACTTCGCGTTAACGATACGAATACAAACACGTTCAAATGATTCTAAGATATTTATGGAACAAAATAACCTTTAAAAATAAAAAAAATTATATACCCTGACAAGAAAGAAAGATAGGATCAAAAAAACAATTTTTAAAATTTAATGGAGACAAGCATAAGTAATTTAAAAATAATTTCCACACCGTTAAGAAACAAAATGACTTTAAAAAACTAACGCTCCTGTGTTGCTTTTGCTTTATAGGAAATTTATTGCATCTCATAAATAGTATTTTTTATTTGTCATGCTATTACCGCACACATCGTTCATCCCCTCTCTATTACTCACTTGTTCTCTCTCGCTCTCTCTTTTAATACATATCGACGCCTTAAAAGAAGACTATTCCAGACCAAAACTATTACGAAGACTATTCCAGCACCATGTACTCTCAGCAAGACTATTCAAACTCACTGCTTTCACGAAAAGAATTCCTCCGCGCTACGTTGCGACGAAGACAATCCCTCCGCGTTACGTTACGATGAAGAGAATCCGTCCACGCTACGTTGCGACAAAGACGATCCCTCCATGCCACGTTGCGTTGTTACGAAGAGAATCCCCTCGTGTTACGTTGCGACGAAGAGAATCCTAGCGCTCTATACTGCGACGAAAATAATCCCTCCATGCTAAGTTGTATCGAAAATAATCTTTCTGCACTACGTGGCGACAAAGAGAAACCCAGCGCTTAGTGGTGCGATGAAGAGAGTAACACCACCATGTTATGTTGTGACGAAAAAAACGCTAAGTCTTATTTGGGAAGAATTTAAAAAAAAATAATAATAATAATAAACGAGTATTTAGGCAAGTAAGTTCAAACTTCAATTCCTCCAAAAGCACAAAGCTTTTTTGGTCGACTTTTTTTACTAATCTAATGATGAATATACATATAAACGAAAGCATAATTGAATATGTGAGGAAATAAAGGAACGGCGGAAATGAAAATAGCCTTTCCTGCAAGTAGTTTTTCCATAGACGCTTATCATTTCTAGACCCTCTACCAGATTGGAATCAAATCTGGCACAACCTATGGACGGTTATTTTATTAGTCGCGGCCCCGAGAGACATGAAAATTAGAGAAAGTGGTGGTCGATGCCATTAAGACCAAATAAGGCTCAACATTGAGAATAAAATACGTATAGTTACATCCTAAAGTCTCTAGAAAAACCAAGATACCCGTCATAATTTATATTGCAAAATAGTTGCAAATTCGGCTTTTTTTTTTTTCTCTATAGTTATTTCAAAAAGTATTCGTTTTACAGAAAAATGATTTCAGCATAAGTATTTCAAGAGACACTTTTACATAGAAATACATTGTTTTAGAAAATAATAAAAAAGTTTTACAGTTTATTTTTGGCCCTAAAACATATAAATTGTAAAAATGGAAAATTGAGTAAGAAAAGGTATCTTAAAAACTTTAGACATTAATGAAAATTTAGTATTTTAAATATATTGTTATTATTAACAAAGTCCCCTAAGTCCGATAAAGAAATTTTAAAATGGCGGCCAACTGCATAATTGTTAACTAAAAAATAGCATGAGCAATAACTTGTGTCGCAGCGGTCCGATCAGAATCATCTTTTTGCAATCTATAGGTACTAATAAGCCATTTTATTGATCCAAAATTTAAAAAATTATATTGATAAGAAAACTTTTATTTTGAGAAAACTAAAAACGCACGTCCATATCTTTGCGAATTTTTTACTTAGAGATTTGAAATAAATTGCATGTATTTACGCTTATTTTTTCATAAATTTACAAAAAAAATTTGTTCTGCGACCAATAAAAGCGAAGATAGATTTTTATTTTCAATCACTCATAGCAATCGCTGTGTTATGTATTTTGACTTCGGACCGGGCTATTTCTCTTCTTTAATACTTATTTTACAATCAAAATCTTTTTCTGAAAGGTTTACGGTGATCCCTTTGCCACAAAAAATGTTAATTATCGACGCAAAGTCACGCGCTTGCTGCGGCTATTGTGTGCTTTCACCAGCAGCGCGAAGCGTATGTGTAGTAGCTCGAATCTGCCAGGGCCGAGAGTGCCGAGACCTATGAGTTACGTTACTTGCATTATCAATTAAGGGACCAAAAAAACATCTCCGACGATGCAATTTTCTGCACTCCTTTCCACTTTCTCCTCGACTACACGCTGGTGTTATTTGTTTTTTTGTACAATGAAAGTTTAACGATTGAGCTAGTGTTTTTTGCGTCGGAATTCGGTTAACGAGCCCCATATTATTTATTAGGAAATAATACAAAGGAATATAGAAAATCGCATAGTCAGGAATGTTTTTTTGATCCCTTAATTCATAAAGTAAGTAACGTAACTGATAGGTCTTGGCACTCTCGGCGCGGGCAGATTCGAGCTACTGCACATGCGCGTCGCGCTGCTGGCGGAAGCACGCAATAGCCGCAGTAAGCACGTGATTTTGCGTCGTTAATTAACATTGTTCGTGGGAAAGGGATCACCGTTAACCTTTTGGAAAAAGTTTGTCATTGTAAAAGATGTTTTAAAGAAGAGAACTAGCCGGGTCCAAAGTCAAAATACACAACACAGCAATCGCTGTGTGTAATTGAAAAAAAGACCTATCATCGATTCTATTGATCGTAGAACAAATTTTTTTTTTTTAAATCCATTAAAAAATAAGCGCAAATACATGCAATTTATTTTAAATCTCTAAATGCAAATTTTGCGAAGATACGTACGTGCGTTTTTAGTTTTTTTAAATAACAATTTTGTTCATTTAATAATTTTTCTTGATTTTGGATTAATAGAATAGCTTATTAGTACCTACAGATTGCAATAAATAATTCAGGTCAAACCGTTGAGACACAAGTTACTGCTCATGCAATTGTTTGGCTACCAATTACGTAGTAGGCCACCATTTTGAAATTTCGCGATTGAACTTCGGTGACTTTGTTAATAATAATAATATCATTAACATACCTAATTTTCATTAAAGTCTCACGTCTTTTAGATACATTTCACTCACTTTTCAATTTTTTAAATTCTATGTCTCAGGGCAAAAATAATCCATGACAAAATGTTTTTGATTTTTTTAAATGAATTATTTCTTTGTAAAATTGCCTCATAAACATTTTTTGCGAAAAACGTTTTTCTGTACAACCAATACTTTTTGAAATAACAGTAGGGAAACAAAAAAAAAGCCGATTTCGGAACTATCTTGCAATACAAAATAATGCCGCATATCTCGGTTTTCTAGAGCCTTCAGGATGTAACTATACGAATTTAATTCTTAATTATAAGTCTTATTTCGGCTTGATGGCATCAACCACCGCTCTTCCTTTCCTGGGGCCCGGCCGCGTCTATACATGGTGATTCTCCCGTATCTTACTCAGCTCGTGTCCGGGGCTCGTGTACTCGTATACAAATGAATTTAGTTACTAAAAAAGTCGTTTTATATGTTGAAAGTTGTTAGCTTTCCGGACATACTTTAGATTTTAAAAAATGTTATGTGAATAATTGAAACTAAAATATTAATTATTGATCTTCATGATGATTATTTAATGTTAATGCACAATTAATAGTGTAATGTAAATAGTTTTTCAGTGGTGTATAATTTCGTGTTCATTAATGTGTTCATATTAATTAAACTTTAGTAAGTCTCACGAGTATGTCCCCGTCAAATGCAAATTTAACATTTTGAACACTCTTAGAGTGGTTGATTTTATTCGATATACTATTGAATTAACAATAACGAAAAATTGCAGATTTTCTGAAAATGATATTTTTTCTCATAATTTTACTTGATTTAAGAATAAAAGTTCTTTTGCACGTGGATTATATTCCACATCAGGACTTAAGTCAATTGATAGCATGGACATTTAAACGCATTTTTTGTAAACATGATTGTATGTAATGATTATTTTGTGATAAATAAGATCAAAGCATATTAAATCAAAATAAAAAAAATTATCTATTTTCTAAAAGAACAATGTGTACTGTAAAATAAAAAATTGTTTGAAAAATTCAAAAATGGTGGTTCCTAATTGTATACTAAGTGACATAAAGGTATTGGTAGACGTACACAAGACGATAACTAGGAGATCATTAAATTTTATGGCTGTGTGGGTTTGCGATTTTTAGAGATTTAATTATCTCTATTCATTTATCCACTTACTTATTCGGCTATTCTTTCGATTATATGTATATTCATCAATAGATTATTAAAAAAAGTCGACCAAAAAAGCTTCGTGCTTTTGAAGGGAATGGAGTTTGAACTTACTTGCCTAAATACTTGTTTATTATTATTATTTTTTTTTTTCGAAAACTTTTCCTAACTAAGACTCAGCGTTCTTTTCGCCACAACATAGCATGGTGGTGTTAGTCTCTTCATCACACCACAGGGCGCTGGATTTCTCTTTGTCACCACGTAGCACAGAGAGATTATCTTCGTTTCAACTTAGTATGAAAGGATTATTTTCATCGCAATATAGAGCACTGGGATTCTCTTCGTCACAACGTAACGCGAAGGAATTCTCTTCGTCGCAACGTAGCGTGGAAGGATTGTCTTCGTCGCAACGTAGCGCGGAGGGATTGTCTTCGACGCAGCATAACTCGCTGGAATCGCTTTCGACGCAGTACAAAGAGCTGGCATTCTCTTCGTCGCAACGTACCGCGGAGGGATTCTCTTCGTCGCAACGAATCGTGAAGGGATTCTATTCGTCGCAACGTAGCGTGGAAGGATTCTCTTCGTCGCAACGTAGCACGGAGGGATTCTCTTTGTCGCAGTACAGAGCACTGGGATTGTCTTCGTCGCAACGTAGCGCGGAGGGATTCTCTTCGACACAGAACAGAGCGCTGGGATCGGCTTCGTTGCATCGTAGCGTGGAGGGATTCTCTCCGTCGCAACGTAGCGCAGAGGGATTCTTTCCGTGAAAGCAGTGAGTTAGAATAGTCTTCCTCAAGATACATGGTGCTGGGATAGTCTTCTTCCGAGGCGTCGATATGTACTCATTTTATTGACCCCGGAGTTATTACTTCTGTGGTGTGTCACACGTGGCGCCCCCGATTTTGTTCTGATTCCTGCTCACGCTGAAAAAGATTTAAGTTTTGCTGGCTAATTTCGTTTTGTTTTGATTTTCAAAGATTGCTTTTTCCAAACAAGTCGACTTTTTCGCTATTTATTGGTATTTCCGCATAGTTTAAGTAAAAAAACTGAATGATTGGCGATTTTACTGCAAAAAAACGTATTTATAAGTATAAACAAAATAGTTTGTGTGGCTGTCTGTGGGTGTGTATGTGTGTATGTATATGAACAGCCATATTTTATGATTTCAATGTCCAATTTTCATCAAACAAGGCTTTTTTTGGTAAAAAGTTTTTGCCAACGCAGAAAAACATGGAGTTTTAGCGTCTAATTTTTTTATTCTGATTTTACTTTTGATTAAGAGTTGATTCTATTTTAACAGTTGATGTTACCGTCATTTTTGTTATTTATCGTGGTTAAGCATAACATAAGTGAGAAAATATATGAGATCGGAAAATTTTCTACAATGTAACATGTCTAGAAAAAAACAATTCTATCTGGTATTTGTGGGAGTAAATTTGTATATGTACACAGATAGCCATATCTCATATGAAATAATTACTTGTTTCTGAATCATTTATCTTTATTTTACTTCCAACGGAAGGTTGGAAGGTTGTGGACTAGGTCCTTCGCTTCTTTACAGGCCGTAGGACCAGCAGTCGTCCAACTACTGGCTTGTTCCAGTGTATTCATCCAAAGAATATTTGGTTTTTAATGAGAAAAGAGAAAAACCGTAAATGGAATTTTGTGCAAAATAGATTATCATGCACCTGATATTTCTATTATTTGTTTCTTCATCTGCTATTTAACTTTACTATTTATATGTGATTCTGGTTGTTTTGATGTATAACTTCTTTATTTATTACTACTTCTCGTTCATGATGTAATTCTATATTTATTTACTGTATTTTAAAGTAATTACCATTTTTGATCTTTTAGCATACACTTTGTTACTTAATTAAAGTATCCAATTACAAATAACGCACCTAACAAACAATTGCAGGTGCGGCAATACTCTACTTAATAATTATTGTATAACGCTTGATGAGCGGTGGCAGGCTACTGACTGAAACTTAGCGCGAAAAAATGCACCTTATGCGAAGTTTTAGTCAAACTTTCTTTGTCTTAAATACTATGGGGCTGGCACTTGCTGACTTTATGTGTTTAGGCTTAGTGGCCCGCTTCACTTGTCATTTGACACACCCAAAAGCCACGAAGATACACAGTCAGCGTTGTTAGAAAATGAGTTTCGTTAAAAAGAACCCTTTTAAGAGACCTAAAATTTTATCATTGGGAAAGGGAAAAAAAACGTACATAAATTTATATATAAAATTCGTCATCTGACAGCCTCTATTTCTTAAAACTATCGCCGTCCTCGGCGAATGTATACTATACGATTTCATAAGATATCTTCTTAAATGTATATATTAATCATCATGCTAATAAATACAATATTTAGATTGTATAAGTATTGTTAATTGGTTTTGTTTTCTGATGATCATGCAATAGATTGTAAATATAAAAAAAATAATTGAAGGTAATGTAATAAAATAAGTGATACTTAATTAAGCTATGAAATCATTACACATATTTAAGGTTGTGCAAAATGAAATGGAAATGAAATAATATTAGGATTAGCTATGGATTAATGCAATTTCCTTTTTTTTAGCCTCCGTGCCCAAAAAGGTCCTTTTTATCTTTTTGGTTTCTTGGGTTATCAAGATTTTTGGGTTGTCCTTTTTTTTAGTTATCCTATCTTTAATTTATTAAAGATGTCAAGATCTTTCGTGATACCAGTTCCAAGGCATAATCTGTAGAGCCAATTATACTGCATTATGCCGACGTTATCTTTGCATATGGGGCCGATTTTGTGTATATTCCTTTGGGTTCTGCACAGAAGGTTGTTTACTTCCACATCTGCCTTACATATTATATTTTCACACGAAGTATAGATCGTCGTTTCTGTTTTTCCATGATTATTATGTTCGAAATAACGAACTCCATAAATTTTCAGTCTGTCAAGGGCTCTCACATTTGACTTCTTATTACAATACGTAGCAAAGACCACGTACGTGGTCTTCCCGTCATCTCGTTTATTATCATTTGGATGATATTTGATTTAGCTTAACGGGCCGAACGTCATCATATAGTTTAATAGTTTAATATTTTATTGAGAAACTAAGGATTGAAGGGCCAAATTAGTTTTACATACATATCAAATATGCACATGTGAAAAAAGCACTAGCTGTATGGGCATGTGCCCTAAGTGCTTGATTTCCTAGTATAAACAATCTAAATAATAAAATTATATTCAACTTACAATTAAAGATGATCGTATGGAATAATATTCTACATACAATAAATGTTAAATACAAAAAATGATAGCATTGTTAAAATACATGTAAAATAAAAGTATTCACGGTAATGAAACACACTTAGAAACGAAGGAGTCAAGATTCTAAAATACACTTTTTAAATGTCAATACAATAAAACAAGTCAAGTACAAAAAAATACGCAAGATAGAGAGAATACGCAGTGGTTTGAGATATGACTAGAGCAAGCACATCATAAACCTCGACTATTCCTTGGGGTCATCATTACTGGCACTTTTGCCAATAATTTATGAGAAAGGGCATTGGGATCTTAAATCGGCCGTAGATGCGTACTTTTATCAGTATTTGTGTCTTCCATTTTTTCTATTGTCGAGTCTTTTGGCTCCAAAGTTATGCAATATACTACTGTACGTCGTATTTCTTGCGCCTATTCAACATTTTTATATGTTATGTAAACGGGAAAACATCTTTCCGCTTCTGTTTTTTGCTTAAAAATAGATATCCTCAATTAGATATTTGTGGTTAAAAAATTCAACAATATAATCGACACTGTGGGGCTATTTTATAATTACACGTATCATATTTTCATTACGATTGACTTTTATAAATCGTAATATCGGAACAGTTCATCATTTATGGCTATCTTTGGGGGTTTCTTTAATTGTTGGAGTTTTGATACGCTTATCTAGCATCTGGATTCGAGCGTCAACTAACACTTGTAGTGATGGTGTTGTTTTTAAGGCTTGTGCAGCTGGTTTAGCTTCAAATCAAGATGCCGTCCGTCAGCTTCTACTTTTATTATGCTGGCTTCTTGACTGGTCAAAATGAATATGTAAGTGTAGTGTAGATACGTGTTATGTGATGATGATGGATTGATACTTGTTTATGTATGAGTATTGTTATAGTATATTCCGCGCTATTAGTAATTGTTATGATCTGTAGATTATTAATAAATGAGATTAATAGAAGGCATGCAGAGAAGGTCATGAAAAGGTATTTAGTGTTATATCGTGTTCTTTAATAAATGAGTCACTAGTGTAAAGAGCAGTTATAGTTCGTTGCGGATAACTGTGAAAATCCGGAAGTACGTACATTTTCTTGATGTTTCCTTTGTTTTCTAATTGATCAATTACTTTATATAACAGACGATCAATGCTAACTTCAGTCTTCATTGTTAAGTCAATGTTATCGTTAAAGTTCATAGTGAAGCCTGAAAGGAGATAGTATCTTATTATTTTTAGATCTATGAGTCTATTTCCACCTACTGTGGTGTCTGGCGTGGGAGTATCAAATTCCGTGACCTCATTATAGGTCGAGTTTTGAATGATTTAGGTGTATTAGGTTTGTTCTTAATTTCAACATAAAGTTCAGTTGGTTAATGTTCTCTTGATTTTTGTTTTATAGTTACTCGGAGTTCTGTGTTCATAGAATCAACAGTGGGTCTTATAAAATTTTCCGAGATGCTACGTTTTACAGTTTTCTTGAAACAAGTTCTTGCCTTGCTGATAATTATTGCTGTAACAATTATAAAAATAATAGCTTCAATGACATAACGTATTAAAATTGAGAGAAGTTTGTTTTTCCTCCAATTTGTGGTTTTGTAATTATTCCATTTGGTTCATTATCTTCTGTACATTTGATTCTTCATCTGTCCATACTTGTTCATTAAAATCTAGTTCTGGAATCTATTTTATGGAAGGCATTAGTCTCTATCATGGGTTCATGTAATACAGTTCAGTTTAAGTTTACTTTCACCTGATAGGTATATTGTATCTAAATAGTAATTTCATGTTCACTAGCTAAGTTTAATCCATATGTTCTTCCCGGACACCAATCATTCATTCGTAAAAGTCCTATACCTTTTATTTGTTCTGGTCGATCCATTTTTCTAGGATAGATAGTGCTTAATTGTTCTTTATTAGGTGTCGAGAATAACCATTAATTATCAGCTAATGAGTAAATCTATTGACTTTCCGTTTTTTGTGTAAATATAATTTCACAGTGTATAAATACTTCTGATCCAGGTCGTAATAGCATAAAAATTTCACAATTGTCCACAGAATAGGGTTCTTTTATTGGTTCCATAGCTAAACGTAAATAACCATATACCGCTGTATCACATTGATTAAGTGTGACTTCGCCTGATTGTAAATACGAATTATGGTCTGCTGCTACTGCTAAGTGAGGATACGATGGTTTTATTTAGTCAGACCCATTTTTATCAGATTGCGGTATCATGACAGGATGTAGTCGATGAAGATTAAAAGGGGTTCGATCTATGAGTGGTACATGTAAAATTACCATGGTTCCATTGTCTTGATAAACAACATCTAATTTGCTTAGTGCTCATTTCACCAGCATACAGATTCTCTATTGGTATTACAAATTCAAGATTTCCTACCACGTTTTTTACATTCTGGGCTACAATTCTAAATATTTTCGGAGAAAATAACTTTGAATGCGCTTAGCCTCTTTGTAGATTATGCAAAATGCCAATCAGACCATTACAGGAACGGATAATATGATCTAAAGTAGCTTCAGTTCTTCTAAGGTAAGCTAATAAATGTATCAGATATCTGACGATTGTAAAACCTTGTCCTGAAGTTAGTATGTCAGCAACTTGTTTTAAAATATATTCATGGCGTTTCGTTGTGTTATATAGTTCTTTGAATGCAGCTGCAAAAATATGGCTATTGTGTTCATATAATTCGATATATTCTTTTTTATCTGCATGCAAATTGTCAATATTCGTGTTCATAACATTGATATTGTGTTCTGTGACTTAGCCAAAGAGTCCTTTAGTAATACTTTCAATAATTCCAAAAGGTGTCAATCTTTTCGTTCTGATGGTGAGACATGGCATAACGTTATCTCCTGCATTGGTTCCCACAGTATTTATTATGTTCAATACCATTGGTTTAACACATTCTAATTGCATTGTTTTTAAATTTACCAGGTCTATTACCATATAATCAGCACAATTAGGATAATTAGATTGTACAACACAATGTCTAAAGGTTCTATTTAATCCTAGAGTAGGTGTGTGATCCAATATAAATTTTTTTATATCATATCAAGCCATATTACTCTCTTCCAGGCAGCTCTTTTAATTTTTGTAATTTATTCATGGTACATTCCAGGGTGCACTTCCCGAGCTTCTATACTATAGTTGTCATGATTAGATAGTTTAAATCTGCGCGCTCTTCAAGCACCATAGTCATCAAGATGGCCAATGTAATTCACATAGCTGTTTCTTTTCTGTAAGGCATGTACAATATTATTCTTACCAGGTTACTGTTGTGGAATTTTTTTTTATGTATCTCTGTGTTTTCGTATGATTTAACCGTGTACATTTTCACGTAATATATTATTTCCTTTTAAAACTATTTTCACTTTAGGGGTTCTTTATAGTAGCGATAAAATGTATGGGTACGCCCTTTCTTCTTTACCCACACGCCATCTCCTGGTTTAACATTTAAAGGCTTTTTTTTATCATATCATGTTTTCTATAACATTTTTATTTTAATTTGTTGGTTTCCTGCCTTCATTGCATATTTTACAGTCGCTTAATAGGATCTTATAAATATAATGGATAAGTTCGTAACTTATGATCTTTAGGTAAGATTAAAGGCAATCTTGAAGTATTCCAAATATAAGTTTAAAGGGCGTAAAAATTGTAGCTGAATGCACACTTGAGTTAAAAGTGAAAGCTACAAATTTGGCCAGATAGTCCCAGTCATCATAAGTTTCAGAATAAGTCCTTATAAAATCAGCCAGGGTGGCATGACTCTGATTCAGTGATCCGTTCGTTTGAAAATGATATGCTGATGTAGTTAGTTAATTGGTTCTAGGGTTTTCATTAGTTGTTCCTGTAAATTAGACATGAATGTAGCATGTCTGTCTAATAAAATCACTCTGGGCACACCGTAAACCAAGATAAGATTTTGCACAAGTGTATCAGCTAGAGTGCTTGATCTTCAATCAGGTACAGAGACTAATATAATTAAGAGGACGTGGGAGGACACAGGTTAATTGAGCGCAGGGCCACCAACTTAAAAAAAAACAAACAAATACCTAACCTTCCTTACAAACGTTGATGAGAGAAAAAGTACAACCTAGTTCTTCTTCAATCCAGTAGGTCGCACTGACAAACTTTTTTAAACGACCAATTCTTCAAGTTCCAAAATATAAACTCGCTTAATATCCTGCAATTTTTGTTCACAACTAGTATATTTCAATCTCATGCATTTATTCATCATATTCAGTCTTAAGTTTGAAGCCAACCTCAAAAAACAGAGTTAAAATTTTTTTCTATATTTTTTCGTTTTCTTCAGGTGGATAACCTTGATACTTTTCTTTGATTCACGTGATTAGAATTTCCAGACACTTGCAATCATGTGTTCAAATGATATACTTGCTCGTTCAATTTAAGCATTCTGTATATTTTATTTGCACATGAGCATGCAGGTTTTTTTGTACATGAGAATAGACTTTTACTTCTCATTTGAAATACTGAGTACTTTAATTTTACACATCAAACAATTATTTCCAATTTTGAGTTTAAATCCAGCCATTAATAACAGAGGATTTCATGTTTATCCAGAAATATTTTTCTCCTCCAGATAGAATGTCTTGAAACTTTTATTGATCCACACCATTTAACTTTCTCCACTTGCATTCATGTGTTCAAACGATACACTTGCTCATTCAGTTTGAACATTCTATGTATTTCATTTGCACATGGTCTTACAGGTGTCATATATGTTACTGAAATCAAACTGCATATTTGAAAGCATTGTTGCATAATTTTACACATCAATAATTATTTTCAATTTTGAGTTTGAAACATGCCATTAACAAAAAATAATTTCAAGTCTTCTTACTAATATTTTCTTTCCCCAGATGGAATATCTTGGTACTTGAATTTGATTCCAACCATCAGAATTTTCAGACACCTGCAATCATGTATTCAAATGATACACTTTCTCAGTTAATTGAGCATTCTGTGTGATTCATTTTCACATGGTCATGCAGGTGTACAGGTTTGCAGGTGACTTGACTCAAATTTCTGATCAGAAATTTAAATATTCCAAACTTCACAAATATAATCATGGCATATAATATTGATATGGAGCCAGCACAATAAAACAAAGAAAACATTATTCCAAAATGTTCTTCTTTGCACAGACAATTCTGAAACTTTCCATTGATCCACACAATGACAACATTAATTTATACACCTGAAATTATGCAGTAAAATGATACACTTGCTCATTCAATGTGAACATTCTGTGTATTTCATTTGAATTTGGCCATGCAGGTGTAACTTATGTCCATGTTCCTCATTGGGTGAAAGCCATCTCTAATTACTCAACTTGCCTATCTCTGAAATAAAAAAATTATTGTTAATATTTTTTTTCATGAGAAACATCTTCTGCCAGTTTCCATGATTTTTGATATATCTTGAGCACTTTCAGCAATTTCGCATTTTTATTGTTTTGTTCAAAGA
>JAPYYV010001629.1:0-23425 GCA_030522625.1 Copidosoma aretas | reverse complement strand
GTTTTATGGTATTAGATTTCGGTCTCCTAATTTTCAGGTATGGAATTCCATACTTACTCAAAATTCAGCTGTGGATGCACCACACCGACCATAGCGGTTTTGCCGCCCCTGTATATGTATGTATATGTATGTATGTATATATATATATATATATAATTAGTATTGTTGTAGTATATAGTAAATAAGTACATTCTCGTCCGAGTATACATAGAACTGTGTACACAAAGTGTACGTGCGGCGTCGAGCAGTAAACGTATGCTGCGCAATACTCAATAGTCAGTCAATCTCTAGCCTTTACCTTAAGTGGTCGCTCTCTAGTATATAAGGTCACTACGTATAATAGTTAAATAAACATATCTTTGCAACTACCAAAATCGATTCTTTAACATGGTAGCAAAGCGCGTTTTGTTTTCTTCTTTAATTTTTTCACGCGTTGCTTCGGTGGCCCGTGACAATCAACTCAAGAAAAGGTCCAGGTAAAAGTGTCAATCCAACATAAGATAATTGAAAGAATTTTATGCAAGTGACCAAAAAAAGTAAAAGTGTCGATCCAACACGAAGAAAAATCAAGTGGTAACAAGTAGAGATATGGTTATCCAGTTACACATGTTATTTATGTGAACTCTATTAATGCGAATATACCGAGTACATTCGAGGAGGCGATAAATTCGAATGAAAGTAAAATATGGCTAGAAGCTATGGATATTGAAATCAATTCAAAGTAACAAAGATAGGAAAATTAAATATGTCTTTTAACAATGGTTCTCATGAATCTAATGTTGATCTAAATAATGTTTATTTTGTAGAAGGTATCGAAATAAATATTTTGAGTATGTCGAGAATAGCAAAAACAAGTGATATTGTAGCATTTAAAAATAATGCAAAAATGTACTGGAAAAGATTGAATGAATTAACTGTAATAGCACAAATGAGAAATGGCTTGTATTATATTAAAAGTTTTGTTGATAAAAGATGCTTAAACAGTACTGAGAAAGATAAAAGAAATATAAATGATAAAAAATTGATAGACAAAGAAAAATGGCAGAGAGTATTAGGGCATATAACTTTTAATACTTGAATAAATTAGTTAAAGATAAAATGATTAATGGTTTGCCAGACAAATTAGAAAACATTGATGTGAAATGCGCAAATTGTATAGAAAGTAGGATAACAAACAAACCATTTGAAAATACTAAGAAAAAGGCCAACGAAATTTTAGAAGTTATCCATACTGATTTCAATGGGCCACATGATACGATTGGTGATAATGAAAAAAAGTATTTCTAACTTTCATTGATAAATATAGCAAATGCACGAAAATCTAGTGTACAAAAAAAAAATTTGAAACTATTGATTGTTTTATTGATCATATGAATTTAGTTGAAAATGGATTTGCTAAAAAGGTTGAAAAATTACAATGTGATAATGGAAAAGAGTATCTTCACAAAGAAATGTAGAATTTTATTAAACATAAAGGAATCGAATTATGGCCATGCCCACCATATGTTCATGAATTGAACGGTATTGCCGATAGGTAGAATAGGTCAGCGATGAATATGGGTAGGGGCCTAATAAAAGAGGCACGAATGAATTTGCGTTACTGGCCGGAAGTAATGAAAACCGTGGCGTATTTAAAAAATAGAACGATTGAAAATACTTATAAAAATAAAACGCCTAATGAAATATTTTTTTGAGAAAAGACAAATGTAAAACATTAAAAGATCTATGGTAGTAGAGTATTTGTTAGAAAGCCAGAACAAAAAAGAAAAAGTAAATGGGACGATAAAGCGCAGTTAGGAATTTTAGTTGGTTATGCAGAAAATGGCTATAAAGTTTTATTGAATAATCAAGTAATTGTTGCTAGACACATAGAAGTAATTGAAGATAAAATACAAATTATTTGTTAAAATAAAACTTCAGATTGATCTAAAAATGAAAGCGAAAATGATTATTCAAGCAAAAGCGAACATGAAAATGAGGTAAATGAAAGTGAATCTGAAAAAGATGATAATACGACGGTAACGAGAAATTCCGAAAGAAAGAAAAATCCGAATAAGTAACCAGTAATCCAGTGGTAAAAATTGAGTGCAAAGGCTGAAATGTGTTAATGGCAAGTGAACAAGAAATATTGAGTGTAGAAAAAGACATAAAATATTTAAAAAAATGTTTCGTAAAAATAACAACAGAAGTACTTATAATGAAGAAAGTTTTAGAAGAGTCTAGAAAATTCGTAGAAGACAAAATGGCCGACAGAACGAAAATCGACGATATCGTTATTCCCGTGTTCGACGGAGACGAATTCAGCAGTTGGAAATTTAGATTGCTGATGGTACGAACGCAGATACAGAAGCATGGGATAAAAGTGACCTTAAAGCAAGAGCGATTATCACAAGTACAGTGTCAAATAGACAACTTGAATACATAAGAGAAGGCGAGCTTACGATATGATGAAAAGATTGGATAAATTGTAGAAGACAGAGAGTACAGCTTCACAAATTATAAACAGAAGCAAAATTGAAGACATAAAGTTAAAAAATTTTGAAAGTGTCGAAAATTTTATAGTGAATTGTGAAAGAGCAATAAACGAATTCAAAGCTGCAGGTAAATATATTGAAGAAGCAGAAAAGATAAGATATTTGATAAAAGCATTGCCGCAAAGTTATAGTAGCATCGGAGACTATACTGATTTAATGCCTAAAGAGCAAAGAACAGTAGAATATGTAAAACAAAAAATATAAAAAAAAAGATAGAAATACTTATAAGGCTAGGTTAGTAGTAAGAGGCTTTCAGCAAAAAGATTACATTGGAATAGAATTCGATAACAAGAAAGAAAATGTTATGAAGTTAAGTCAACAAAAATATATTGAATCATTGGCACAAAAATACAAACCAGAAAATGCGAAACTGCACAACACTCCTATGGAATCAAATTTAAAAAACGGAATGTTGCAAGGAGCAAATAAAATATCGAAATTTGATTGGTGAACTTTTGTATATAAGCGCTGGTACACGACCAGATATTATTTATAGTGTAAATTACTAAAGCAGATTTCAAAATTGTTATCATGAAACTCACTTTAAGTATGCAATGCGAATTCTAAAATATTTGGTTAAAACAAAAGAAAGAAAATTGATATTTAATTGTAATGAAAAGAGTTAAATTTTAGATTGCACGGTAGATTCAGATTATGCTGGAAATAATATTGATAGAAAATCGACAACAGGGTATATAATTAGATTGTTTAATAATGTAATTTTTTGAAAAACACGTAAACAAAGTAAAGGAACAAAATGCTCAACTTTTGCTGAATACACAGCATTATCTGAAGCAGTAACTGAAATATTGTTTACTAAGAAATTGTTAAGTGAAATGTTGAATATTAGATTTGACAAGCCTATAAATATTTATGAAAATAATTCAGGTGCAGTTACAATAGCTAAATTTGGAAACTTTACAAAGAATTCGAAGCATATCGAAGTGCAATATCATTATATTCATGAAAATTATGAGAATAAGAATATTGATATAATTAAGATTAAATCTAACAAAAACCTAGCTGATATTTTAACGAAAAGCCTGAGTAAAGAGAAATTTATGGGAAATAGGAAAATGTTAAGGCTTGTACAACTAATATGAAATAAAAAATGTAAACAGGCAAGACTGTAAATTTAAGGAGGCGTTTTGGAATATATAGTAAATTAGTACAGTCTTGTCTGAGAATATATAGAATTTTGTATATAAAATGTACGCGTGGCGTCGAGCAGTGATTGTATGCTGCGCAATACTTCATAGTCAGTCGAGCTCTAGCCTTTGCCTTAAGTGGTCGCTCACTAGTATATAAGGTCACTAGGTGTAGTTGTTAAATAAACATATCTTTACAACTACCTCACCTATTTATTCAACAAGTATATCAATACGTACAGATAGTCATTCCATTTCCCATCTCTTTTTATTCGCAGGATGCGATTTTTGTCGAATCCTCTACTCTATTAGTGATATCTCTATGGTCTGCGCCCGCGTTCAAGCAGTACCTACACCACGCGATACTATAGCCCGTGACTTTAACTTCCACAATATAGCTGAGCAAGATCAAACAAGTAGTGTACTGAAATAGTGCATCGTGCATGCTACAGCCTTGCACAGATCAGCTCGTACGCACAACCGGCCAGTTTAGCTTAAATTACGCACCTGCTAGCCCAGAATGTACACTAAATATACGAGACGGTGCTTGTATAATATTTATTACTGTTGACAGGTTCAATCTTATTCCTGTGTATCTTTTAAGCTTGATGTAAGAAAATTGGTATTTAAATGCAAAAAACGTGTGAATTATCCTTGTAAAAGTATCCTGCATGAAACTTTTTTTTTTTTAATTAAAATTTGAACGTTAAGTACTGTTAAACAGTACAAGTTTAATATTTTTATGTTTTTAAAAGTAATAACCATGTATTCTATACTTGTTGATAGATGAAAAACCATGTTTTTTACATTTAGAACTTAAAACAATACTTTATACTTTACAAGATAAAATATTATTTTTATTTTTATGTAAGAAGCAATAAGGTAACTAATCTTCTTTTTATGTCAAAATAAGTAATTTTTATTTATAAAAGTTAAGTTGGGGGTTAAATATCTTGCAAAGTAGTCAAGTAAAAATCAATATAAAAAAAAAGATATAGAATGACTAGAAATTATTGAAGCTTTTTAAACAGAAAGGTAAGAATTATTGTAAAAAATTGTAAATAGTGCGATTAAAATGTAATGAGCATACATGTATTTAATCGACGGAATTATTGTACAGATATAACTTTAGAGATAATCTTATATTACTGTAATATAGATCTAATAAAATTTTTTAATAATCCCGATGATTTTTAATATGCTCGTTATGGCTTTAATAGTTGTTCCGTGAACTTTTACCTCGAATGACGACAAAGCGAGTGGACTGAGCAAAAAATTGTACGTAAATTTTTTTAAGGATCTGTTCTTATGTTATTCTCTTTTTGAATATTTTGCTATCGTAGATAACGGGTTAATATTAATATTAAGGGCTAAAATTTGGCAGGAATTTCTTTTATTTATTTAGAAACAATTAAGGGCTATCATAAAAAAAAAATACAAAAAATTCTCTAAACAAGGGCATCCCTAATATACATATACATATGTAAAAATATTAACACCAAATAAAAAAACCATTTTTAGTTTTTAATTAGTAACAATTATTTGATGAATAAGTGAAATTATTTAATGTATTGACTTTATTTGTTCGACAAATCTTAATTTTTTGGAATGCAGAAGGACATTAACATATCTGTTTCAATTTGAATTGTAAGCATTGAAAGTCTAAAAAGTAGACATGGACTCATTATTATCCTTCTTAAAAGAAAATTTTCGCGGCACATAGATAAAACGATAGGTAGGATGCATTATGGCTTAAGTTAAAGAGCTAAAGTAGGGAGTTGATATTAAATCTTATTTTTCATGGACTTACTTATAAAATTATATGGAATTAACTATATATTCCACATACGTAGCTAAGACTTGCCTATGTAACTCAAACAATAGAAGGCAGATTTAAAATATGTAGTTGCGTTTAAATGCAAAAACACAAGGATGTATATGAAAACTAGAGGCTGGAAGGGTAGGTATGGATTTAGGAATGAAAAAGAAAAGAAAAAGAGGAAAAAATAGATGTGGATCTACAAATATCATGTGGAGTATAGATGCAAACACACCATGATATATATGTACATACGAAATAGAGGAAGGAATAGTTAGCTTGGATATAGGCATACGAAAAAGGAAAGGAATTTACTTTTTGCACATAATAAAAATGAACAAGAGTAGATGGCCTTGATTATGCCTAATTAAAGAATCACCAGACTAAATCAATAGAAATCATACACAGTAGACAAAGAGGGGGAAAGTTGTTTATGAAAAAGTATCGGATGGAAAAACGTAGGATTTATAAAAGAGCAGCAAAGCTGATAAACTTGAAATTTTTCAACAATAGTTTTACAAATGAAAAGAAGAGTTTCGTTAATCATAAAATACAAAAAATCTACATCGTAATTTACAAGTTTATTATCTGCCAAAAGAAAAAAAAAGAGAAAAGAACAAAGAGAGAAAAATAAAGTAAAAAGAAAATCATAAAAGTGAGGTGAAGAGTTTTTAAGTGATAGACCGTAGGCTCTACAATTGAATAAAATCAAAGTATATATTACACATTGCTCTGTGAAGGGGAGAAAAAAAAGATAATGATATCAGTTGGAAATGTAGGATTAGAAGATAGTGAAAAGATATGCAAGAGTCAGATGATTTAATCGAATATATTGGATATTCATGTAGGTAAATAGGGCACTGCAAGGTCGAGATTGAAAGTTGAATGATGTGTTATGCGTTATAAATTATAATATGATGTCAAATAAACGAGCAGTTCTAAAATATTGTAGTATTAATAATTATTCACGTATTATATTCTATTGGAAATAAAATTTGTATTAATTGAAAGGGATATCAATTTTTAATAGTTATAAAACATAAAAAAGACATGTAGAAGTATATAAAAATCTACATAAGAAATGGAAAAACAAAATTTAAAAATTTACATTTGCAAATATTGAGTATGAGATTTAAAATGATATCAGACTATAAAGATTAATAGCATACATTTTTAATTATAATACCAGACTACTATTTTTCAGTTTATTTGTAACTTTTGCACGACACACTTTGTTGCTGTTAATTTTTGAGATGAGAATTGCTTAAAATACTTTAAAGTAAAGTATGTATTCTATAAGGTAATGAATAAAGTTCAAACATATGTACGTATCGTAGTAAAAATAGTAAATACTAAGACTCCGTCATCGCTAAGAGAAAAAATCATAGAAAAGAGTGTTGGTATTGAAATTACTCGAGAAACGCGTCATCTTCTATTACTTCACGATTAATGCCATAGGGCCTAATCGTTTTGTTCCTACGCTTCAGCCAACGTTCTTTTATCTTGCAGGTATCATGCTTGGAAATTGTCACACTGCTAATTTAACGAAAGTACTAGTTGATCCTATCAACAGCTCTCCGTAACACACATGCTCTCTCGCATTACTCAAAAGTGATGGAAATTTTTTAAATAAGCAAGCTGAATCAGGTGCACATTAATACCGCAATAATTGAGCTTTACTTGAACGGCATGATCACGGAAATAAACATATTGAGTATTTACAGCGATTTGACAAGAATGATGGTATTAAGTTTAGTTTAAAAGTAATTAAGAAGCATCTTAATCACTGCGCGTATCCAACTACAATGGACCCGAATATTTTGCGCCACGATTCTGTCGAGAAGTATCATTCTCTGCAGTGGTATCAAAGGACACTACTAATTTTACATACATGTATGTAGTTGTTGCTATCATGATCATCAGCTCTCCGTAGCACGTTCTATATTTAATGTTACTCGAAAGAGATAGAAAATTTTATTAAAAAACAAGCTTGATGAGAAGCACATTGAATTTACAGACTACTGAGACAAAAGTTCGGTAGTGCCTACGAAACTTAGTTGAGTCACAAGAGCTTATTGCAGTTTGGTAACGACTACAGTAGACTTAGGTAGTTGCTACTTGATTTTGAATAGACGTTACTCATTGATATGTAAACATTGCTTGGGTTCTATAATTAACGCTACTTAACATATATCTACCAGACTACTAAAGTAAAGTCTGCTTGGGTTTTATGTAATGGCTACTTACCTTTTTTTTCAGTGTAATACAGCTCCATCTACACGGGATAATTATGAAGAAAAAAAAATCCAGTCCTAACAGTAGGTAGATACGAATAGTCAGAAATGTCTTCACATTCTTAATCTACACAATGTGCTTTGAAGCGCAAGCTTGCTTTGAAAAAGTTTAAGAGGCAGTAGTGATATGGACACTCGTCTTAGTTATAATGGTGTTATTGTTATTCGTATGAATAAAGTAAAAAACAATCATTATGCTTCCGTCATCAATAAAGAAAGTGATTGTAAATTCTTGCTATCTATTGGTAGTGCACGATGTCAATGCAACGGATCCATCTATACAACAGTACACAAAAATAGTGATTATGAGTCTTTGTTAGTTGGCGATGTATTGTGATATATTAATATACCAATTAATATGACTGTTAATGAAGATACTGCGAGTGATGATAGTGAAATCAGTGTATCGGTCGGTGTGTCAGAAAACTTTAATGCACGTGGATGTTCTAATGAATATATAGCGATTTCAAAAAAAGAACAAACTCATTACAGTGACTCTAATAATGTGTTCCATGGTTTTTTAGTAATGGACGAAGAAAAAAAAAATTCTTTTATTTTCATTAAAAACAATACTAAAATAATTATTAAAGGGGTGAATAATTCGGAAACAACTTACTCGCCGAGATAGTTTTTTTGTGCAATACATATTATTATCGACAAAGTAAAATTGATAATGTTAAAAAGTGGCGCCATTAACGTGAGTCAAATGTACATTTATGCATCTATTACATCCAGGTATTCAAATAAATGTAATAATCAACATCATCATCATTAACATCAGCATCGTGATCATCAACACTAATGTCATATCGGTCATCAAAGTAAGTAAGATTTAAGTATTTTTGTACGCCTATTTTAGATTAATCGCTTAAATTATTTGAGCTTCAATATTTAAACTATGCATTTTATGAGGCGTTTGAGGGCCAAGGGGTTGGGAAGACGAAAAAAATACAGCGTAGGGTCCAGCTCAGCCTGGTCGTACTAATTGCGTGGGCACACATGGATATGCACAAGCGCTGCTTGCTGTGGCTCTGCAGTATAGATATATTAGTTTGCTAGTACCGTAGTAATTCTTTTTAGCTGGTACAGTTTTTCCCTTCATCAGTTTATTTCATTATGTTGCCTAATACCACCATGTCAATGCTAAAACTTTAAATGCTGTATACCAACTCATATTAATAAAATTTCTTCCGGAAGGAGAAGCTTTCTACACCTTTCTCAAGATCGGCTTCACTAACTTTATAATAAGAACTTTATTATGCAGGTTGTGTAGCATGTTAACAGAGCTTTACTGAGTCGGGTACGGAGAAGCCTGCTTATTCCTTTCCTTCTTTCTTTCGCCCTTTCTGTACTAGTTATCGGCTCGCTCTTATTCTCTCCATCTCTCGTCTTTTTTATGTCTGTGCTTGACGATGCTCAAGTTTTAATATACTCATCGTGGCAGCATTTAGCCGTACTCAACACACGTGCAAGCACATTAATATGACTCTACTGGAGCACCAGTACTTGTAGTGCTCAGCATTGCTGACTGTGGCTCCAAAATATATAAATGTATTTATTTATCAGTACTGCAGAAATTATTGTCTTGCTCTCTATCTCTACGACTCTAGACGTCACCGTATATATAATTGACGATTCTAACGTTTGTATACAATAATATTCTCTTCAGAAGTCTAGCTTCTCCTAGAAGAGGCTACGATAGATTCTGATCCGATAAGGCCGGCTTTCTAATTACAATATTGTATTAGAAATTGTGTTAGCAGAAAGACAATATATTCAGAAAGACAACTACATTCTTAAATCAAGTGCGGTAATTGTTTTAAGTTAATATTATGTAGCTGCTTTGAATTATTTCTATTTGTCATTAAATTTTTGTGAATATTGTAATTAGTTTTTAAATGCGTAAGTTTTACGCAAAGCATGATTGTACTAGTAAATAGTCACGCACTTTATGAGCAGCGCCAATTACTGATCCATCATACAATGTGCTTGGCGGTGGGCACTCGAATTCTTCGAGATGATGAACTAAACTGACTATAAAATTAGTTTTTCATCTTTTTTTTCAGTTACTATTCTAGATACTAAAGATCTTACCAAATAGGAAAAATTTAAGCAAATTTGGGCCAGCGTGTTGCAAAAAATTTTGGTTCATACGATTAGTTATGCACAGGGCTTTCTTGCTTTCAAAGAGGTGCTTCTAAGTTACTTAAATTATCAACTTTACTAAATACTATAATTATTGTCTACTCGCTGTAAAACGTTAATGTTTCCTTCTACATAATGATGCCATGTAAAAGGAGCTATATTATTCTGATATGAATGTACGCCTTATCAAGCTTGCGTTTTTGAAAATTTTCTATCTATTTTAAATAACGTGAGAGAGCACTGCCGTCATGGTGAGTTGTTATTTAATCGATGTATTTTTTTAAGACCTATCATTTTTACTGCGACAATTTTTTTGTGTGAAACTAAAATTGAAGCAGTTAAACACAAAAAACTCATTTTATCTATTGATTATTTTCCCCTCGGCCCTTAGCTATAAAAAATGAAATCGCGAGTAATTAAATTTTTTTTTTTAAATTCAAACAATCCAGGCATTATTTTTAGATGATGAAGAACCTAATTATAGTTTAAGCTTGCAAAATTTAAAATAAAGCTACTTTATAGGAATACCCTTGTGCGCAATACTAGTGATTTATACACTAGTGCGTAAATTATCGCACGCCCTTGTTGCATAAAATATTCTTTAGCACGCCTGCGGGCAAAGGGAGTATTAATGTTTTTCGCATTTGGCATTTACTACTAGAAAATAAGAAAGAATATAAAATGGTTTATTTTAACATTTGACATCGTTTAATAGTTTGAGAACTATGTTAATGTTATACTGTCTGACTAATATCGGCCATCGATCGATTTCATTTCCGTTTATTAAACAACCTCAAGGTTTTTATTTTAACTCTAGACCTATCACATAAACATCTTAGCTAGTACTTGATTCCAACCGTGAGGTCAAAACATAGCAAGTTTTTTAAATGTAGAATTCTTCAATATAATATGTACAACTATAGTCTTTTTTTAAACTCACCTAGACACTTCACACGACCGCACATGGTTGGATCCTTAATTACTTCTGCAAAAAAATTAGTAAAATTTAATTTTTTTTTAATTTGTAAGTGTCGATAATAGTATGAAAAGTATAATCGAAAACTTTTGATGGTAAATTCCTATTGATTCGAAAAAGAAAAATTTTAACGCATTTAAAGAAAATGTTCATGGTGAACAAAAAAATTGAGCATATTATGATTCCCTTCTTTTTCATGTATAAGAATAATTTTTACACTATAAATTATTGCAAAATATGACAGAATACGACAAATACTCGTTCCATTGGTTGAACTGTTTTCATCGCACTGTAGGGCGGTAGAATTGTCTTGGTAAAAGTGCTTACTTAGGGTAGTTTGGCTCGAAGTGCAAGGTGCTAGAATAGTCTTCTCCCGAGGCGTCAATATATTTATATATGTAAGCTTTTGGCATCCTGATGCGTTCTGCAGTTCAAGCTACAAGCAGAGAAGAATGGAGTAAGGAAAGCAAATGCCTGATGGTATTGGACAAAACTTTATCACCGATACGCATTTTGCCGACAGCTATAGTGGATGTGTTTAAGCCATAGACTCTTGGCATTAAAGTCATAAATAGGGAACGTAGCTGACGATGCATTTACCACACATGTTATTGTGATGTTCAAAATGCTTTTCAGCCTGTGTTTAAAGCCTGGAATTTATATTAATAGCCCAGAGAGAGACATGTAAGTTGGTCACATCCATGATATATGATGCTAGCCCTCATTTCTAATCTTGGGATATTAGGATTACAGTCAGATCCTTTTTAAGCTACATAACTTAAAAAAACCTGTTTATAGCAGACAACACGAAAGAAATTTTATAGATAACACACACAAACCTCTTGTAACACCGAATAAATAGATGACATTATTGTAATAATCTAGTAAATAAGTAGTTACTCTCATAGCTGAAAGTAATCAAAAGCAATATTTATCAGTCGTATTTTTCCTAAAACAAATCTTATTTTATAGAAATATTCCAATTTAAATTGCATAAACAAGATCTGAGGAAAATAAGCGTGCTTAGTGTCCCATCACCATCAGTAAAAACTTATAAGCTTGCTCCAGGTAATAGCTCTAATTAGAATTTAAAGACTTATACAGGTATACTTTTTTCTAAACGATTTTGGGATAATTTTTTTATTGGTAATTCTAATTTTGAGCTGGAGCTTCACTTTAAGCAACAAATACATTTTTTTGTAGAGTCAATTTGGGTTTTCTTCTTCTTTTTCTTCGTCCATTTTTTTTACCATTTAATCTCTCTATTAAAAAGTCAATCTGGTTTTATATCAGGACTCTGCTTGGACTTAGAAATGTTCGCTTTATTTCATTTCTCATTAAATTATCACTATAAAGAATTTTAAAAACCGCCACAGACTTATTTCTTCAGCAATTTTTACATGTGATTATTTGAATGCATCTTAAATTTAGAAGCTATATTAGAGCTTTTTTCATTTAAGTGCGTAAAGAGAAATTTAAGGGAAGCATTAGCTGTGCATCAATTTTTACCAGTACGACAGTTTGCTTGTACAGTTAATTTGACTGGAGCCACAACTTTGATTATTTCATCAATAACTTTAAAATCTGACTTTTCAAATAGTACTGGATTATTCAAATCTATAAGCGCTATTCTGTCGCAAACTCTTAAAAGAGCAAGTTCTTTAAACCTAGTGTAGAGGCTGTTCTATGTAGTTATGCTATGTGGCAGAAAACTCAGATCTTTGCTATGCTCTATCTTCACATATTGTAGAAGTATGGTATCATTTTTCAAAGACGATGTTTTGAAAATAAGAACTACTTTGCAAACTATGTGTACTACATCCTTAATGTTCTGATCATTTGCTGGATCCGGGCGATTTTCTCTTTTTTCAAGGTCTCATTTTGTGAAGCATTTGGTATGATTTTTTTATAAAGTAAATCGTAAACGGCAAAGTAAATATCAAAAGCAACACTAACTTGGTACTCTGCATTGACAAATTTCTTAACTTCGAGCATGATATTTGGACCGTCCGTTACTGTTGCCACAATTTCGCTTACCAGTGAAACATTAAACTAAGAGCGGCGGTCTTTTATAATATCAACACATGATTTTGCCTTTAAACATACATCAATAAAAACAAGGCCTACGCTCCAAAACATTTTTCCTGCATAAATATTTACGTTATATTTATTTTGTTACAAGTCAAAGTCCATTCATCAAAGCATAACCGAAAACGCAGGCCTTTACAGTTTAAAGCAGTGAATTCAACTATTATTCATTAACTTATTCCATAGCAATAACTGACAACATGGTTACGAAATATTCAAGCAAATTTTGGGTGATCTTACTACTCTTCGGATGATAAAAATTCTGTCAAATCTTTTGAGGTTACAAAGACACTAAAAGAAAGGCTATCTAAAGCTGTGATTCTGGCTGAAACGTCGTCTAAAGTTTTAGTTCTAACCAAAAAGTTCTCAAGTAAGCTATATCTACACTTTCACAGCTGTTGTTTTGTATCATAGTTACTTCGGCCAGTTGATGAGGATGCAGAAACAACTTATTTGCCATGTTTGGTTAGAAGATAAGTGTGTGGTCCTTTAGTTGACTCTGCGCGGTTCTGCCATCTTTAGCAACCAAACAAGATTTTACTCTGGCATTGCATTTCAATCTTTTTAATGTTTCACGCATAAGCTTTATTTAGATAGAGACGCATTCATATAAACTGTCACATATACCTACAAAGAGAAAGAAAATAAAAATAAAAATACTTTATGAACAAACTTTCATGAAAATAAACCAAGAAAATGGGCTATGAAAAATAAATGTAAATATTTTGCACATATAACTTTAAACAATGGTATGTAGGAGAAGAATAATTGAAAAAAAATTTTATCAAGCAAAAATTGAAATGAAAAGTATGGGCCCTGACATATTTTTCGTGTAGACTGTTCTCCTCTATATAATCTTATGAAGTAAGGTGACATATATTCATAAGTTCTATTTGTATCATGTGTCGTAAGCTATATTATTTAGAACAGTGCAGTAAGTTCACATCCTGCCTACTATACGATAAGATTTTCTATGGTTATTACGATATTTATTAAACCGCTATCACATGTGTCATCTGGTGTACGGTAAGATGAAAGTAGTCTAACATATTTTATATCTTTTTGAATGTTAACTAATTTTTTCGATGTAAAGTACTTAAAATATTTTAAATATTTTACATAAGTGCTCACACTTTCCATTTAAGTTTTTAAATGATAAAAATTCTTACCTTAGTATTGTTCTTCCTGATAAAATTATTTTCTTCTATATGTTCAAAGTAATTATTTTTCTGTATTTTTAGTCAATTTTTTTGGTTTATTTGAGAATTTATAATAATTTTTTTTATTTTTAACTGTTTCGTTTTCAATATCTTATACTTTAATGTGTATTTTACACCAGAACATTAGATGCTTTATTGAATTTGTAATGGCATCTCATATCTTGCTATATTCTACTGATTATATTGTATCGTTAGTTACGTGACGTACAATACTCAATTGTTAGTTACGTTACACAGTTCATGATATTCTACTTGTTGCACCCTATTTTTTGATACTTATAATGTGGTGGTCTGTTCTACAGAAAAATGCTATCCGTCATTTGATGACAGCTGCTATATATAGGTTACATAAGTTATCGTTTTCTCTTCGTTACCTCCTTTCATTTTATACTAATATCAAGGGCGGTTCTATAGAAATATCAATCCGATATACTGTGTCAGCTACCATATAAGAAAACAAAAAGAAAATTCATCATATTCTACTTATTATGCCTTTTCATTTGATGCTCAAGTCAAGGGGGTTGTGAAATGGATGGTAATCTGCACTTTTGTATCAGCGCAAAATTAGATCTAACAATACCTTACACAGCTTGTTGCAACATATTCCTCATGCCCTGTTCTTTGATACCCATATCGATGAGGTTTTAAACAAATAGCAAATATACATACATATATACATACTAGGGTGTCCGTTATTTACAAAATTGAATTTATTTATTATCTACCTTTTTCAAACTCGTTGTTGTATCCAAAAATAAAAATCCATTGCCTAAAGACAGAGAAAAAATCTAGAGGTAACACGTGCCACCGTGGAAGAGCGGGAGGAAAGGGCATATACGTGGCAATGTATGTTGAGCCAAGGCGAACCATCGCATGCGCGTAAACACCTATTAGCTATGAAATCTCTATTTGGTATGTACAGCAAGCCATGAGAGGAGGATAGCAAGCTTTGACACCAGCCTACACTGTCTGCTACTCTGTAGGATCGTGACATGTCAAATCACCGAGTCACAAATCGCCCTTCGCTAATTATACAGCCAGCTTGGAGCTTAAGCCCGACATTACCCCTGCTTCTTCATGGGAGTCCTATACCCGAAAGCTACTGATTTCATCGATCGGTAATGTGTTGTATGTGTGACGTGTAGATGTTTGTGTAGTATCATGTCTTCTTCTGGAACTCTGCGTTACATACTGGTCGGCGTTCTTTCAGCCTTGTTCTGTGTTATAACGTGTACTGTCGCGGTGTTGTTCGTGTATATTTTGTGAGTAGTCCCAAAACGCCCGCGCCGGTTGTGTGCCTAAGTTACATATTTCAATTTCTATGATGAGCATGCTATCCTTGAACTATTAATCTTTATCATTTAAAAACAACACAATTGAATAAAAACAATTCAAAAAACGGTTTGTTTAAAGAAAATTATTAAAATTATGTATGATAATTAAAAACTATAGTACAAGCATCAATGAGGTGCTGATATTAAGTATATGTTCATATGCAAAAAAGGAAAATTACTCTGTTAATTTTAGTGTTTACACCTCATCACCGCTCCTTCTTAGCTTTAAATATATATATCTATCTTCTGCTTCGTACCCTTCCCGTCCCTAAACTCTGCCACTTCAATAGTTGGTAACGGTGCTAGGGAATCACAGAGGCGCAGCTGGCGCCCGCTTGGTCCGATGCACAGGTGATCATACCGTAGCATACCTCGATATATATATACATAGGATTGGGTGAACGAGTGCCGAGTATAACCGCGAAAAATTTTGCAGCAAAACCCTTACCGACCCTAATAATTTTTGTTGCTTTTCTCTTTATTTCGTTTCTTTTTTTTCTCCCTTCTTTTTCATCTTTTTCAGTGCCGTTGAGACTCTTTCTGTTGGACTTAAAAATAGATGGTACTGCCAATTTTGCATACAACTTACATTTGTTTCTTTTAATACCCTTAAAGACCCTCCTCCTTTTTTTTTCTTTTATTATTAAATTAATAACAAGTCAACACGATAGTATAGTTTCTTTTTCTCTCTCATTTAACTCTGTATCAACGAACTATGTATACATATATATATATATATATATATATATATATATATATATGCATCCCGAACACTCCGTACTGTAACAGAAAATCTAGGACCAGATCGTTTATGGAGTGCCAAAGCAACTTTTCTCGATGAAAGTAATGGTTTTCATCGGCATCCAATACCGCCGGAAAGGCTTTAGTAAGATCTTCTAGCGTTTAATTAATGTCGTAATCTGGAATTAATATCGCACACTCCTCTAATCGTGATAAAAACTCTTGCGATTCATCCTTATTTTTCCCTTTGAATTCTACGTCCGACCTATTAAAAATATCCAATGTCCGTAATTCCCTCCTAAATTCGTACTTGTCCTGATTAGGCAGAGGTATACCTTGATATAAGTCTGGGGTTTCGTTAAATTGCATTAAGGGTGCCAGTGGTATATACGAGCCGAAAGAGGTTGGCTTGCTATTTTGTTTTTGAGTGTTTCTGGAGTACTGAGAGAAATTATTTAAACCAAGGTTATTAACCGATTGAGTTGTAGTCTTTTTTAGTAATGGATGAATGTAATTGCTGCCAGTACCCATATAATTACTGTTAACCAGTGGTGTACGTTCGTGTTAATCTTAAGATTCTGTGTTACATAATTTTGATTGAGAGTATGCCATGGGTTCGCGCTATTCTCTACATCCGATCGTCTATGCGTCGACTCGTCTCGCAGTATGTGTTGTGTCACCTTTGTTGTAGAGATAGCATTTGACAAATTTGTTGCTGCTCTCTGTGTGTGTATGTTTGTAAATGGGTTTGAAAAATCATATAAATTTGTTTTGGTATCCCTCAACGTTGCACGAACGTGTTGTGATTGTCGCTGTTGTTGTTGTTGTTGGAAAGCTATTCCATTATTATTGTTAATATTACTACCCTGAAGATCTGTAGGGGGGTGATTTTCCATCATTGTTTGTCTAAGAAAGTTGACCTCTTTAAAAATACGTGTGTAATTTACGTTAAAGGGTATTTTATGTATGAGTGCATTTGTGTAAAGTGTGAGAGCGTTACGTTGTTCTGTTGTTCGTGTAACAAGCCTGGGCCTATTCTGTGGGGTATTCGTTAGTGTAGGTGTGCCGGGTGGTATACGTGTCATTGTCGTTCGCTGGTAGGATCGCGTCTTCATCATCGTTATGCGTGTAGAATAACGATCGGTGACTATCACGGCAATTTACTGTTTGCAGCTGCTGCGGCAAGTTTTCTTGAGGGCTATCTACAGTGGGCGTAATTACCTTATTTATCCTCACTTCCTATAGGGAAACATCGTGGCCGAAATATTTTAGCATGAAGAAACTATCCACTTTGTCGCGGGCATCATCTATTCTTGTCGAGCATCGCAAGTTATACTGCAATAAGTATTTACGAAGCTCGTTGCTTGTTAGAACATAAATTACTTCGTGTATCATTCCAGACCATGCGAAAGGGTCCACTACGTCCAAGCCGTCACCTTAGTGCAGCATTGCATTTAAATCCCTATCTAAATAATATGCATTTGAATTCATTTTGCTCGGTTATTAAAAAGAGTAGAATAAAAAGTCAAAAGAGAGAGAGAGAAAGAGGAGATAAAGAAAAGAGGAGACAAAAAGTGTCACGTACGCATATAAATGAGCCAGGAAAGAAAATATCACAAATATTGCCCTATTGTAAGAAGTTGTAGAAGTACACACAATAAACGTAAACTTTTAAGACGGCCGCTCGTGTGCGGCGTTTACCTCATGCCTTTTATTACAGTACTTACTGTTCACCCATTTACTTTTTACTAGTGTAAAGGAGAAAAGAAATAAATGTCAGAAGAATTTGGATATTATGGAATGTAAAAGAATTAGAGTTTCTTGATCGGATCACTTATTCACATGTAGTTTTTTTCATATGAGTTTTGATGGTAATAGTTAATATAAGGCAAAATTGTCTAAAGTAGTGGTTGTAGTGGGGATGGGTATATATTTTTGTATATATATGGTAAATTCTCTGGTCAAAACGACGTATTATTATTCAAAAATATATGCTATCTTAATATTGTTTAAAAAAAATGTATACTATTATCAATATATATACTCTCTATCTCTCTCCCTATACGGCTTAGCAGACGCCACGGTATCATGACGAATCACGCTCTTTCTTGTCTATATATCTCTATATACCGGTGCGTTCTTACCAGGCCTCCTTGAGCTCTCGTTCAACTCATCACGTATGAGTGTGCATGCTTGGAAGAGCGGTAGAACAGGGCTTATACGTAGGAATGTTTACTGAGCCGAGGCGAATCGTCGCATGCGCGTAAATACCTATTAGCTATGAAATCTCTATTTAGTAAGTACAGCAAGCCGTGCGAGGAGCATAGCTAGCTTTGAGACCAGCCTGCGCTTTCTACTACTCAGAAGGATCGTGACACGTCCAATTGCCATGTCAGAATACACACATGCGGCAAAGCGAATTAAATAAAAGTGTGCAAGGAGGTACAATAATTCGATAAAAAACTTATTAAAACTAAAGGAATTATATTTATGTACCTTCTGATTAAAAATGAGCTAATACAGGATAAATGATGTTACTCGCGTAATACGGAGCGCAGTTTTTCATAAATATCATCTTAGTCTGCTGGCGCTACTGCTTCTAAAAGCTGGCAAAGCAACGATCGCTAGAACATTTACTATTGGCTCAAGCGAAAATTCATAAATTGTATGTATCAAGTATTTATTGCAGTAGTACATATACCCAAATATATTGAACCCAGTAAGCTTGCTTACAGGTAAGCTTATGGGGATACTTGATGCTTTTTGTTCGAAATTAAAAATTTTCGTTCCGAGATAAAACGAATTACTTTGTTGTTATTGAGCATGTCTATAGTTTTGGACTATGATAAAGTAGTTTAAGGAGTTTGACTTTCTAAATTTCATGTTGTCGAAATTTTAATGATTAGCAAGAAATTCTACTTGTCGAAAATACTAGTACTAAGCGTTTACCTTTATGCAGTCAATTTTCCATTCTTTTTAATGATGTCTATCCCCAAAATTCTGGGATCACGTAAACTTGATCCTGAAATTTTCGAGACTGAAATACAGTCAAAATAGCGGGATCCTAATTTATAGGATCACTGGATCAAATACTCTAAGTGCAGCTAAACTATTTCATGTAAACATTACTAATACCTTGCAGCAGTATTGCGCGACAACAGTCAGTATAATAATATTGTATTAATGTTGCTTAGATAGTGTACTGCAATTGGTGATATGCTACATTCTTGCACTTGTGCCTTAATATTATACTTAGCAAATACGTATTTAATTGTTCCAAATATAGTGCTGGAGAATAGCTACAATATTGCAATAAAATACATCTTATAAGTTTGTTTCTGCAAAGATGCAGTTATATTACTGTGCAATACTAAAAAATCTTTTATTGCTGAGATATTGTAGCAATAATGAATCACAAAAGTTAAATTCTCAATTTCTATAATATTTTCTCAATATTTCTGCACAACTATTTTACATAAATACTAGCTTGTGCCTCGCTGCACTACTGCGCGGCGACAGTTTATGTAATAATATCATCTGAATGTTGCTGTAATAGGGCAGTTATATATTTGATTTGCAAAATAAAGGCAATATCGCTATAATATTTCAATTTAAGACTACGTTTCCCAACCCTTCTTAAAAATTGCAACAATGTTCCAACGGTTGCACAATTTTGTAGGAAGTTCACAATATTGCTGCAATATTGTGGCAAGTTAAATGGTACATGAAACTACAAGTGATAATGCAGGCTCCAATACTTTTGTTTAACATGAATATTGATTTATTGTCAAAAATAATTATATTTTTTTTCGTCGTTATCGCTTATTCTATTCATCATTTAAGAAATTGGTTTTAATGTTACTATTCTAAAACAAGATTATCCTTTATTCTTTTGTAAACTTATCATCAGTGTACATTATCTTTTATCATGCTATTATAATGCATAGTATGAAAACCAAATTTTGTTAATTTGTATATTTTAAGCTGGAAAAATCAAGTTGTCAAGTCCACGTCCTATGTTATTCAACAATATGATTTAAGAATCGAGAAAAAATACTCAGAGTGGTTAAAAAAATCAAACAAGGTTAAAATTTAAAAATCCTATGCTATTCACATGGGAAAACAAGATATCTCTGGTAGCACGTGTTTACTTTATAATTTTTCGGTTTCCAGGAAATGGATTTTCATTGTTGGATGCAACGAAGAGTTTAAATAAGGTTGATGATGACAGTTTTGAATTTTGTAGATAACGAACACCTTAATACATACATACATACATATATACATGCACAGAGAAATACATACGTACGTATGTACATATATACATGCATGCATGCATGCATACATACATACATACATTCATACATACATACATACGTACATACATACATACGTACATACATATATACATATATACATACATACTATGACACGTTAGCCGGGGATTACGACTAACGTGTAGTAGATGAGGGAAACAAATGGGTAGCAGTGACGCAATAGTGTGTATGAAAGGGCCTCGCAGCAGCAGAATGTATTGATGTAAGGTATTAAGCACCTATGGCGGAATTCAAAGTATGCTAGCTACTGACAGCGCACTCACACAGTATCGCGTGATAACACAAACACAGATCAAATTCCCTTTGTCACTTTAATGCCGAAGCTATATCATACTACAATAACGTTTAGAAGACTGGTATATTTGGATTAAAAACCATCCTATGGATTAAAAACCATAGCGTTTTGATCTGTTACTTGCAGCTATATGCTCGTAGCTTGAAATAATTATCTCATACTTTTTAGTTCATGTTAAAAGTGCTTATTACTAGAAATGTTCTCTTTTCAATTCATGTATGAAAGCTTCGGCCAGAAATTTAATTTGGATTTAATAATAATATACTTTTAGTATAGTATGGATCCTACAAAACACTTGATTGAATACTGAAGTGTTAAATGTTGTGATAAATTTGATGGATTTGTAAGAAGTGTTGTTCACCAAGTTTGAGTGCAAGTCCTATTGTTATATCCCACTCTTTGCCCTTTTTTTCCTAAGTATTAATATCTTATTTGTTTGAGGTGCTGCACGAAAAAGATGCAATTAAGTTAGTCTAATAATATTACAAGTTTTTAACTTCGTCAATATCGAAAAAGTCTCACGTAAGCTTACAATTTGTTTTAAAATAAGAAAAATACAGGTTCTATAAGTACATGATAGCCTCTACATCCAAGACTGTTTTTTATGTTCTTGTCGTCTTTCGACAAAAATGCTTAATTACAATGACAGATTGATCATCTGATTTGGTAAATGATTGATAGAAATTATATTTTCGAATGAAAATTAGTTTTAATTGTGTAACAAAGTATATAGTGGAATCTTATCACTTGCACTATTAATGTGACTCATAGCTTATCAGCACTTCTTATTCTATCGATTTATATCAACGCTTTATCATCCAAGGCTACTTACCGGTTAGTTACCCGATGTGGACTGATTTATTTACTTGTAATTTTTCTAAGGATCTTGCACGAATTGGTACAACATATGCTTGACTGACTGCAAATATCTTAGCTCCCAGATCAAGTACACCATAATCTAGTAGACAACCTTTGTTCTTGTACAAAGTAGAATTTCCAGACATGAGCATAGCTATTATTTATTATTAGGCTGTACTGTAGCTCATTATTGCTGGGAATTGCTTTGATACTAGGTCTATTCTGTAAATGCCGTTTTTTCTAATCTCCAAGCGTACTCATATTATTTTTTCCAAAATTAAGTGGATCACTAGCAAAGAGCGATGACATGATTTACGTGATGAAGCTGATAGCACCGTTTATAAGTCATTTCGATACAATAATATATGTAAAGCTTCTACAGATTTTTTAAATTCTTGAGTCCGATTGATATCACTCTGCGTTACTGTACTCGAATCGCGGTTATCTTCGACTTATGTTGCATGAACAAGCTGATCTTGATAATGATATTTAAACATTGATGTCCTACTTGATCTAAAATAGTTAAGTGATTGCTGTGATTTGCGTGATTTCTGTATATACATTTACTAGTATCATTAGCGTAATGTTGACTAATTTTGCTGTAATAACAGTCAATGATTATTATTTCAAACCTTGTGAGGTATGCATCAACATGTATCAAATTTCTTTATTTTTGGATCAGAACTTGCGAGAACTAGAATTTATTTATGTTTAGTATTTGTCTTAATCATGTCTAAGTTTACTGTGTTAATTCGACATTATTTCATTGTAACAATCAAGTCTCGTGTAATATCCGCTCTCACCTTTAAACCTTTGTTTCCTGATTTGTAAATAAATATCAATCATAACAAATTTTTACAGTAGATTGTTTAACATTAAAAAACCATAAAAATCCATTGTCCATTATGTCACGGCATTTTTAGAATTCCAGTATGACATTAAAATTTTCTGGACACACCCTAGGGACTACTATGCTAGCAACAGTTGGTGATCTTGGCACTATCGCGGGAAACTTCTTGGCTACTTCAACGATACCCTAAGTAAAGAGCACTGCTTAGTTACGCTATATATACCATTTAAAAATGTAATAAATTTTACCAATTTTATTTCAACTTAAACAATTAAAAGCATACACTACTGTCGAAATACGATTGACATAAGAAATCGTTATAGATCCAAGTATATACTATTATGACCTCGATAAATAGAAGGGCATTATTTTACGGGTCACATGTTTCTTATATCAGTGGTACACCCAACGAAAGTTGATTCTGTCCACCCGATTTTTTGGGATAATAGAGTCTTAAGAGGTAAAGTAGATACTCAGCAGGTAACTGTCTGGTCTACTACGTGGCAGGAGTCGCGTATCTACATTCGCATGATTATTGGTGTTCTATGCCGTGTCTGTGCTGACATTCTGCTAACCTGTATATTATTAAAAAAAAGTGTACTACTTTCTTTTTGGGGCACTCGACACTGTAAGACTTGGACAGGGATGGACGAATTTAGGAGGATGCCGTTGCGCGTTCGCCAAGGTGGCTAGTGTCCTGTGGGCTGGGGAAATCACTCGGGAAATATCCAGCCCGGAACGACCCGATGCATTGCCTGAGTTCCAATTGGGAGTGTAGGTCGATGT
>JAPYYV010001628.1:0-23427 GCA_030522625.1 Copidosoma aretas | reverse complement strand
TATGTTGATACTTAAAATTTTCAACACAAATACATTTTCGGAAAAATCGTTCATCTACTGGTCGGCGTTCATCTATTGGGTGGTTGACCCCTACTGCCTAAGTAATAATATTTATTACAGCATTATTCAAGTTGCTTATCTATTTGTACACGCATAAAAGTAAGAAACTTGTCAAATTTTTAAAAGTTTTAGCTTATAAAAAATTAAAATTAGGTTTCCAGAGACTTAAATTTCCCCAACAGATGTATTTATATACTGCCTAACTAACAATATCGATATCAGCATTTTTTAATATAATTAGTTTAGGATCATCGTCGTTGCCAATCGATTTTTAACGCATAAAAGTAACAAATTATGCAAATTTTTCACAGTTTTTTTACCCATAAAAAGGCAAGGTTTCGGTTCCAGAGACTGATCTTGCTCCAGTAGGTGTAATTATGTACTGCCTAAATATTGAAATTTATTTTAGCATTATTCGAGTTGCTAATCGATTTTTACGCGCATAAAAGTAAGAAATTTCGCGAATTTTTCAAAGTTATACCTTTAAAAAAATAGGGTTAGATTTCCAGAGACTAAAATTTCTCCAGTCGGTGTAGTTATGTACTGCCTGAATAATAAAATTAATTCGTGGATTATTGAATTTGCTAATCGATTCTATACGCATAAGAGTAAGAAATTTTTCAAATTTTTAAAAGTTTTTTACTTATAAAAAATTAAAATTAGGTTTTCGGACACTCAAATTTCCCTAGTAGGTGTATTCATGTACTGCCTAAATAATTAAATTAGTTTAAGGATTATCAAAGTTGGTAATCAATAGTTATTTTAGCTTAAAGCTATAAAAAACGCTAAATAACCTTGTAAAAGCAGTTTAAAAGAAACTGAGATGTCAATTGTCACCGAAACCATTAGTAAATCGTTATTTTTCTGTAATAAAACAAGATTAGCTACTGACAGTAGACATAATTTATTTTTATCATTTAGGTAGTGTACATTAGCATCGTCAGATGTAAACGGAACTCCAAAAACCTAACCTCAATTTCTTATAGGTGAAACACTGATAAATTTGTGAAATTTCTTACTTTTACTTTGTTTTCCTGTATTTGCTTAACGCGTGTGTCACTGTATCTATTGCACATTTGCATACATCACACTGCCTGTCCTCTCCGGTCTTCCAGTAACTTTTTGCTTTGACTGCGTTGGCATACCGAAACCTAGCCATTGACGATCTTTCCTTACTATTCAAGTTATTCATTAGGTAGTCTGGAACTTTTTCACTTACCAGATTTTTATACTTTTTACAGTACTTTGAATCCCTAAGTTTTTTTCTTTTTCTCGTTTCTTTTATGATAAAATTTTTGACCTTAGCTTTGACAAAGTCCTTGCAGCTTCTCTTATCTATCGTAATACTTGGCCTACTGTTTATTTCTAAAACTTTACTTCTCTTGTTTTTCCAAAACACCCCTATTTATCCTATTCTGGATTTATTGCCTTGCTTAATCTCATTGCCTTCCTTTCATAGTTTGCCACCTTCCACACCGCTTTTTTTTAAATCTCTGTGATTTTGGTCTCCAACTTTAATTAGTATATGGTAAGGCGTATTCCTGTCGAAGCCCAAAATTCTTTTTATGTACACTTTTTTATACTATCTAGGCTTTCATTAACTTTCCAGCCCCACCACTCAGCACCTACCAGGGCAACACTTTCCACCAGTGCCGCAAACATCATCAACCTCCTCTTGTAGTTGTCTTTGAACAGCCTCTCACCAATACTTCATGTATTTTTCAACACTATCACTGCCCTCTTTCAACTTTTTTTCAAATGCTTATTTGCCTTGCCATACTTCTGTAGGGTGTACCCTAAGTATACAAACTTCTTTACCTCCTCTAAGGGTTCCTTACTCCAGTTCCACTTTCTATCTTTGCCTCCTCTTTTACCTTTTTCAAACACTTATGCTTAACCCTAACACGGTGCTGAAACTAGTTTTCTTCTTCTTCAAAATTGTTGTCAACGTTTTCAGCATCTTCTTTAGGTCTTCTTGAATCTCCGCTCTTAGTACAATGTCATTTGCATAAGTAATTAACCATACCTCGTTTTTTCCTACTCTTACTCCCCCTAATACTCCTTTTCGTAGAACCTCCTTAAGTTCGCTGATGTAATTGAATAGAGTTGGGCTGAGAGGGCAACCCTGTCTCAGCCCCTTTTTCGTCTAGAATGGTGTCGATTCCTGTCCCTCAGCTTGTACGAGGGTCTGTGTTTCGATATATGTTTCCATTATTCTAAACTTGAGGTTATCACTTACCCCTATTTTGTCCAATTGTTTTGCTACCTCCAGTCTGTCCACTTTATCGAATGCCTCTTTTAGGTCCGCAAAGCAGCAGAATAGCTTCCGATTATTTTGACCAACTTTTTATCGAGTAGGTGGCTCAACACAAAAATAACTTCCGTAGCCCCTCTTCTCTTTCTGAAACCGAACTGATTTTCTTCCAACTTCCCATCCATCTCTTGAGTCAACCTTTTAATTAAAATACTTGCGTATATCTTGTATGCCTTACTCAACAGAGTTATTCCTTTGTAGTTCTCAACTCTGTCTGTGTCTCCTTCCTTAAAAATGAAGACTATGACCCTTTTATTCCAACTGCTTGGTATTCCTTCTCCTAGCATGAATCTCTCCACACCTCATTCTATAGTCCATCCTCTCCTGGGGACTTCTTAACTTTAAACCTTAAAATTTGTTCCACTATTTCTTCCTTAGTTATCTCACTTTCCTCTTCTTGACTTATTTTAATATCTAGTAGCAATGATGTCTTCTCTCGTTCAGCGTCCAGTTTGCCCATAAAATATACTTTCCATTCCTTTATGCTTATCGACTCATCTCGCTGTACTCTTGATTTCCTGAACCTGTTTATACACATCCAAGCTTCTGTTTACCACATCCCACAGCAGCCACGTGCCTTCTATTAATACTTTTTCCTTTCTTTCTTTGCTCTCTTGCCAGCTGTCCAGCTTTTAGTTAGATCTCTCTTTCCTTTGTCGTTAGATCGTCCTGTATGTACAGTCCTTTTGGTAGGAATTTTTTTTTGCTCATTATTTCTCTCTTTATATCCCAGTCTGTCAGCTTGACCAGGATCTACTTCTCCTTTTGTCTGTTCGTATTTCCTATGAATTCAGCCTTGCAAACTTTTGTTACTATTCCAGTATGTTCCCTAATGAACTTCTCCACTTCTCCTTCCAAATTTTGATTTTCCAGCCTTGCTCCTTTGATTCCTACATTAAGTTTTCTGCTTTCTCTGTCTTTTCTCTCGCTAGCCCCTTCCAGTTTATTCAGCCTATTTTTAATCTCACTTCACTCTCTCTCTCTCTTGTTTTCTTCCTTTCTCTCATTGCACTCTGCCTCTAGAGATGAAATTCTCCCCAAGCATTCCTTCCCCAACTCGTCTAGTCCTTCATTGACTTTGTCGATTCCTGGGTCTACCTTATCTGACTTTTTTCTTATCTCGCTCATATCTGTTTTAAATTCCTCCATCATCTTGAGCATTTTGTACATTTTTTTGGATCCACGTCGTCCTCTGCATTTTTGCTCCCACGCTGGAAACCCAAATGTGTTAACAAAGATTGATCGATCTGGTGGAGGGCCCTTTTAAGCTCTTTGTTACATTACTTTTTTTCTGTAACGTGCCTGTTCAACTGATCTCAAGCTCCTTCTGGCTTCGGTTGCTCCTTTCATACGTGTATTTGCAGCGTGAAAAAAGCACTTTTATGTTTTACACTCGTTTCTGCAATATTCTATAACTTTCAATCACTTTAGCTTCTACTTTTATTATTTTTTGTTTGTTACTTCTTATCCTTTCTTCCCATCTGACTTTCCTTTCTTATTCTCGATTAACAATTCAAAACCTTACACTTTTTGCGGAGCGTCTTTGCACGCCATGCAGCCTTACCAACGCTTCCCGCCATACTCCGTAAATAGTTATATTCTATTGATAACTAAATAGTTTCATGTAATTGAATAATAGTTTAGCTACATGATAGTTATATTACGTGTATCAATTTCAGTAATACGTTCTAATTGTTCAGTTGTTTTTAAATAAAAAAAATTTAACAGTATTTTTTGTACTATTCAGGTAAAAATTATATTCTTATTTTCAAAAGAATTCCACATTATACAGCATAAAAATAGCTTCTTGTCACATTTTAAATCATTCTAATATTTCATTTAATTTTTTTTGTTAGTTAAATAATTGCAGAAACATTTTGTTGAGAAAGCTTTGTGCTTTTTTATTGGCAGCGGTTTTTTCAACGCTTACAATCTTGTTGATAGTTCACTTAGTATTCGCTATCAGAGTTGCTGGTACAGTCCCTATTTTCTCGAATAACTCATCTTCTATTATTGTTACTGCGTCGCGTCGGGGGAACAGGTACTAGGTCGATTTTGCGCTAAAACAGGTACTATCTTTCATTTGCGCTGAGAAAGGTACTAGTTCGGAGCTACGAAAAAAGTTGCTATCTTGGTGAAGTGGAACTATCTTGAGCCATTTGAAAAGCGGGTGGGTCTATCTCGGATGAGAAAATGAATATTTTGTTGACTTTTCGAACACTGGAAGGTACTAGAAATCTTAATTTTTCCCGCAAATCCGAAATAATTGTTTTTTAAAGTCAAGATGCAGCTGTTTTCCTATTGTTTGGAGATAGTAGCTGTATTTTCTCGCAGCGTCTAAAAAGGACCTTTCTCAACATAACAACAAGATTTAGTTGTTAATTCAAATACATATCGATCAATAATTAAACTCCATGTGTGACGTTTTACATAGTATATTCAATCTCATAAAAATCGACCTTTAAAAAAGGTTAAAAAAGTAATTCCAGTTATAAATTTATACTCAAATTTATATAATTTAAGTATATTTAAGCTTGGCAAATAATTATTGTTTTTCACTACTTTTGTAGTAGAGAATTTGGGGGAAAAAATAATTCACAACATTTAAACTGGCATTAAATTTGTTAACCTTTTTAAAGGTAGATTTTTATGAGATTTAACTCCTGTTCAAAAAAATGTTAAATCATAACATTTTTCCTTCTAAACGTTAATGTTTGTCTAATTTTTTTACAATAATTTAATTGATCATATAAGATTTAAACGGATTTATATAAATTAAACAAGTCTAATTTTAAACTTCTTGACATCATATTGAAATTTGAATTAACCACGGTTTTTTTTACAATAATCTATGACCTTAGATAATTTTTTTATTTATTTTTGTTTCAGTTTTGAAATCGTTCTTTCTCCTTGTTTTTTTTATCAGATGATTTTCGGAACGCGCATTTAATTTTTCTTTATTGTGCGCTTTTAGATAGCGTCATTTTTTTTTTTTTTTAATTAATTCTATTCACTAACATTATCTATTACTCATCAAAAATCCATTTAATTGATTAAAGAATTTTGACAAAGCAAAGATTTGAACTGGGATCTACGGATTAGTAGCCTACCGCTGAGTGCACCATACTATCGTACTCAGGGCAACACCTCATAAGTATGATTCTTGTATTTTTCTCGCTACTTCTGCCTATGGGTGCTCACAGTTAGTTATTGCCTTATTTGACAACTATTTTATGAATTATCACAAAATAATTTTTCTCTGCATTTTTTTTGCGAATATAGACTTGCGAATACAGATTGTATGACTATAACTGACTCGCGGCTAACTTCAGGGTCGGAAAGTTTCAGTCGGCCGGGACGAAACACTAGATAATATTGAAATGAGCAAATCAGGTCTGCGTATCTTTAAATAACGATATTAAAAGGCTGTTTTTGTCAGGATTTTTTTCGAAAATTGCAGCTCAACGCTAAAAAAGCCTGATAATCGCAAAACATCAGGGTCAAAGTGATGTTATATATTTTTTCTTTAGTTTTAAATATCGGGTAGGCGAATTTAGACGTATACAATAGTGCGGTGTCATGCGTCGTCTGCTATCTGTTACTCAAACGTGCATGTAGCGCGACCGCGGTATTTGATGTTTTTGAACGCTGAGCGATCAAGAAAAAACGCGAGTAAGTAAAGAAAAAGGTTCTGTATGATGTATTTTACGAAACAATTGAATTCAATTGTTAATTGAAATACAAATGAATTAACTTTCAACAATTTAATTTAATTTGTAATTGAAACGACTTGTAATTAAAAATTAAATTGTAATTGTAGTCTTTTTATTGGGATATTAAAAAATTTAGAACCCTGCACGGAGAGCAGAATTACGGGTTTAGCGCATCGAGGCGATCTAGCGTTTAGTGCATGTGGCCCCTCTTGCGTTAAACGCCTGTAGCTGTAGGGCTGAATGCGCTGGTGCCATGTAACCTTGTACGTTAATCATAGTACGCCCCATAATAGATTTAAAATAAGTGGCCTTACTATGTCCGTAAACACAAATTAGATATGTATTTTTTGCTACGCGACACAAGTGTTGTTTTAATCGTCTAATAGAATCAACTTCGAACCAGCAAAGCCCATGCTCTCGCATCGACTGCAGATCGTTTTCTTGACGAATATCCTCAGGTAAGATAGAAATATTGCATGGAGGAGGCCCAATCCAATGATTAATTACAGGTCTCATAAGAGACACGACCACCACTTCTTTTGGTAAAAACTGTCGCGATGCGTCAGGAAAGCTTGGATCTCTATCACATAATCATCCTTGAATAAATCCATTTTTACAATTTAAGCTTGCTGTACTAGCGCGTATACGTCACATTTGATATCAAGTAATGAACTGAGCTGCGCTCTGCGATGACATTCGTTCATATACGTTAAATTTGTTCATACTCATCTTACCCCCTCTCAACATCTGTAAGCGTTAAAATTTGTTTTGCCAAAGTCTCCAAGATATCGTATGTATATAACACATTCCATAATGTGAGTAAGAGCAAGATATCATAATTGTCGATTGTAAAAAAGGTTTGGGGAAAGGTTATATACATAACAACAACAATTTTGAATTCAATACATTTATGTATGATGATCAGAATTTTTGGAAAAAAAGTACATTGATTGTTTTTTTGCATTACACATCTTCTTCTTTAGTGTCAGTGACATCTTCTTACTCAATGTTGAAGTAGAACATTTTTATTCGTCTAACATTATGGGTAGTACATATCGATCTATATGCACCGTTATAGTGGGGGCAAGTGGTAGCCAATGTTGGGTGCTAAAACGGTGGATAATCAGTCATATTAATAACTTGAAAATGAAACCTTCAAAGCAATTTTTTCTGTAATTTTCTAATTATGAAAAACTTTTTAGCGTCTTTGAGATTCTCACGAAGCACATTACTAATTTCCATCTAGTCGATATCACCTGATTGCCAATCTAATATATGATAGCAAAGCTCAAGCCATAAATTTTTTCGTTTATACTTTTCATTTAATCTGTGCTAAGAAAATGATGGTTATAAGAGATTTACTTGCGGCCTTTCATATCCATCAAGCAGGAGAATGGTTAACTTTTTAAACACATGATCTTTTTTAGGCTTTTCATAGCTCTGCATGTCCACTACGTACTCCATTGCAGTGAATTTGCTTATTGTCGGCTTATGTGGCATCGATGAACAAATTTTTCTTTTCTAAATTATCATACAATTTTTAGCATCTTTTAATTTTTCCATTGATTTTCTTTCCGCCCATTCCTCAGCGTTTTTCTTCTCAAATTTTTCCACTCTACACATCGTCGTTTATTTTCTTCTTCTTCCATGCTCTGCTGACCTTGCTGCATAATGTTTTAAAGACAAATTATGTTAGCTGAGTCATAAATAATCTTTCATAGCTTCATATGAGTTTCTTAAAGTCCCCACTCATCGGACTATACTGAACAACGCGATCATGTAGAATCCATCAATAGGCTGAATAAACGGGAAAATTGTCATGAGATTCAAAATTCTAAATGCACATTCACTGGGGTATTTTTCTGCGACTCATTTTGTTTGGAGCAATCAATGACAATGAAAGGTGCGGTGCTCAGAAATTCATATCGGCTCAACATAGTGGCGCGACCTTGACCATAATGTGAATTCTAAACATTGGATACACATCATACAACAATGCATATTGATTTTTCGCTATATCAAAATTGAGATAACCGTAAGAATAATACTGTGATTCAAGATAGAGTTTCACATTTTTTATGTTGCAGTGATCAAACTCTCTAGCATTAGCATCTTTCCGATTTTTGCGATCAGTTTGGAAGGCTGAAATAACATAGCGTGACTTTCCCATTTGATTGGACGTCTTGACGGTTCATATATGTTTTGATGTTGCAGGCAAGAGCGGCTATTCAAAGAGCTTCCAAGTTTGGAAACTCATAGATATAGACTTATCTTTTAGTAAATAATTGAGCAGACGAATTTTGTGAGAATCTGCCATTACAACAGTCGAGCTGGCAAGCCTCTTAGCCAAGTCCTTATGGGCATTTAATAATCTTGAAATTTCCCAATCTTTTTTTATGTTTAAAAATCAGGTCAGGGAAAATTACAAATATATGATGGAAAAAGTCAGGGAAAGTTGGGAATTTCGAATTAAAATTGCTCTGGCCACCCTGACTCTCTTTCTCTTTTCCACACTTCTCTGCCCGCCCTGCTTCCCTCCGGGGATTTCTCTGTCTGCTGCGTGTGCACAATGCAACCCCACTGAAAATTTTTCGGTACAGTCAGTATACCATACGTGGTACAGTGCCTTCTCCGCATGTCCGGCGCGTCAGATATGCCAGTCCGAACAACAGCTGCACCATACTCGTATACGCACTGTACCGAGTTTGTATACCTACTGTACCTATCCTGCAGTTTATACGTTGAGCCGCACTCTAGGTACAACTAATGTATCGCTGTGGAGCTCTGCTGACCCCAACTGATATAGCTGTTATACCGGAACCCAAGACTGAACGGACTTATATTCGGTATAGTGTATATACGTGCGAGGACAACAGCTGCGCCGGAAGGTTTTGAGTGCAGTGTCTCTTTTCATAATGAGGTATATAACATGTGTAACGTGTTTTAATTTTTCCTTGTTTGCTTGCCATCCAAACGTGCCGTATAGAACTTAGTTCAAAAAAATAAAAAATGTACTTTTATTTTAACGATTGTTTTTTGGATAATTTACGGCAATTTATAAGCACAAGTAGCGGTCCCTAAGTGCTTTCTATTGGCACATACGCAATTGGTCATGCATTGGATACGTCGAATCGCATAATTCGGATTCGCGATACATTTTTGCTTTTCATGAATATTTTACGGATAATTTCAGAAATTATTTCAACCTGCAAGTGTAGCCCTAGTAAATATGGTCATAAACTTAGGGAGGTACTACTGAGTTAACTCAAGGTACTAGAACAACTGGCTTCAAGATTTGTATGGAACCTAGTTTTCTTCATATAAAAATATATATTTTCCATTTTCTGCCTAGGTCAAGCAAGCTTGATCAGTAGCGTAGCCAAGCTATCTTGGCCACATTGCGAGTGTGACATAGTAGTTACAACGTTTTTTGTTAGTGTATACATTTTACAAGAAAATTAGAGGTAAATGCCATACATTTGTTGGCAGCCCAACATTAATCGACGGTGCGGTTATTGTGAAATGGAGACTGTAACTCTATGCAGATATAAAAATAACACGTTTGGACAAGCACGGCCAGGTGGCAAATAAATGTACTGTTGACTACTACTTAACTTTTTTTTTTCTTCAAATAGTCCGAAGGATCAAAATAAATGTAAAGTCGAAATGTAACATTTTTAGTACTGTTTATAATGCGTATGCAAATACATTTTTACCTCACCGAATAAAGTATTATTTAGAAATTTTATTCAAGGGAATTTTTTCAACATATTGTGAAATTCTTTTTCCCTTAGACTTGACATAAAATTTTTCAAATTTGGCTTCTTATCTACGTAATTGACGTTGTCACTAACGTTAGTATTTACATCTTTTTTGCTGATTTTTCTCCGATATGACCATCAATAAGTGCATTCTTAGTAAAAAGTGCACAGAAAAAAAAAGTTGTATTCCGATGAGATCTACAACGTTTTTCCGAATCACACTTAGTACAACATTAATTTTTAAAGTTATAGCGAAAATCGATTTTTGTTTTAAGAAGCTAAGTAAAATGGCTGAGATTTTTTTTCCCTCCAATAAAATGTCTACGATAAAACCATAAAGTTCTACATTGAAGGCAAAGTTGTATACTACATTTGAGCTTGATCGGATGAGAATTATTTGAGTTTCAATTTAAATCACTCAGACGACACTCTTTTTATGTTAAAAATTAGTTTTGCACATCTTTATACATTATTTATTTTTGGTCACACTTTTTGCTCTAGGAAAATATAATATCTGTATTCCTTCGAAACACTCGTCTCTGAAAAAAAAAATGTTCTAATTATTTTTCATATTTCGACCTAATAACAATGTTATAAACAAATGAACTTTTGAACTTTTTTTCCTTAAAATAAATATTTTGTTGCAATAATTAGATAAAAATTAACAAAATTTGAACGACAGTGGTACGTAATTGAAAATAAAACTAAGTTCTCGTCTAAGTATAGCAAAAAAATTTTTTTTACCTCAGGCACTACTGCAACACTAGTACGCCTTTAGTAGGAAAAACAGGATTCGCTTTTCATACACATCCGACCAAAGCGATCACAACCGTTCCTCGGGCGTTGCTTCGTAAGCGCCCGCGGGCTGAGTGATCGCCCTGGAAGATGCACATTTGTGACGAAAAAAACTATTCCTCTCTTGTATTCAACATTCCATATTTAATTTTTCCCAATAATGAAATTTTAGTGCACTTGAAAAAAAAAAAAAAATTGGAATATTAACCAAAGGAGAATTTTTATGTAGAATTCTATTGAAAAAATGCTCCTGATCATAATAGCCCAAGTTGCCAGATGATGATCAGATGATAAATTGTTTGAAATAATTTTTTACAAACAATTGAAGAATACTGGCAAATTCAATTTTTTAAAATTTTTTTCGTATTTTTAAGACCGAATTAGCAAGAAAATACCCTAAAAAATTTGTGTCTAAACCATTCAGTTTTTAAATAAAAAAATTCTTTAGATCCCAAAGGACGCGATTTAGATAAATGCTCAAAAAGTATATTAAATAATACTGTTTTTGAGAGTCATTCACATAACTTTTTTAAAAGTCCATTTTAGCCTTTTATTGATCTACGTGCAAAATGATCTTTTGCGCAGACTCTTTTGAAATTTAGAAAACAAACACGAACAATAGAAAACAGACAAAAATTTTCCTCAATAATTTCAATTAAGGGCCACGAAATATGTAAACAAATTTAAGATGTTAAAAACCACATGATTTAATGTCTTTTTTGAGCATTGAGGATCGTCTGGTTGGCGTCTATTTGAATTGCAAGAATTTATGACTAAAAAAACTTCAGGGTTTGGATGAAAATGATTAAGAGTATTTTCTCGATAGTTTAATTAACAAAATACAAGAGAAGTGTAAAAAATACTTCTTGCCGATATTCTTTATTTGTTCGTAGATAATTAGTTTAAACAGTTTATCATCCGATATATCTGGCAACTTGGGATATCATGCTCAGAAGCGTCTTCTGAATAGGAATCGGCAGAAAAATTCCATTCAAAAATATTTTTAAGACAATGATTGGTCTGACCAGGTCCAGAGTCTAGATCTAGTTGCGTAGTATCGAGCTGTACTCCTGATGACATTGGCTAAAATTCCATAACTTTTTTTTTCATTGAATGGCGCTAAAATTTTATATTTGGAAAAAATAGGTTATGGCAATTAAATACGATGGGAAATTTTTTTTAATATACCTAGATGAAAAATTAGTTAAATTTTCAAGTATGTATTGAATACTTGATTTTTTTTCACGTTTTGCGGTTTTTCCAGAAAAATTTCATTGTATCTTACGTAGTGTCTACATATCCCTTTAGATTAACTTCTAGGATTTTTTAATAACTTTTTGAAGATACGATTACAAAATTTAAGGATCATTTAGATTTGCTCATATTAAGTCCTCCAGTTACAGATAATCAAACTTTTATATGTAGTTTAACATAAATTAAATTACATATACATATTATAAACAAATAAACAGTAATATATTTATAGTTTTAAAATGATTAACTTCTTAGAAAATTAATATATAGTTGCAGTATACGATTTAAATCGAAACTAAATAGATGAGTAAGTCGATTGCTTTTTTGACCAACATTTTGATTATCATTGCTCACAATAATTTCATTCAACAATTAAAATGTTGTATAAAATAGAAACAAATGATTAAATTTTATTTCTAAGTCATCAAGTTAATTTTGATAAAATAATTTTAAAAAACCTGTTTGATAAATTTTATGATCAGTATGTCCGACATATTAGCTGAATGGCGGAATCTTATCTCATCTGATTGTTGAAATTAATCAACAACGGCTACCGTTACTGCTTGAATGAGTGGTCGCTGCCCCTGCGAAACTTCGACGATCGATTAGGTATTTTTTCATAAAGTAAGCAGGAGATACGAAGGAGTTTAGTCTCGGTATTCAAGGTAGTTGTATCCCTACTACACTAATCAAGAGCAGATTTGACCTCGGATTCGACAGTGTGTTATGCCTTCTGTCTCTCTTGCACTTGTGTGAAGACATAATCTTTAGCAGTTTTTACGAAGGTTATTAATGCATTTCTTATATCACAAATACCCTTGAGTTAATTTGTAAAATTCAATAAGATCATTAGATATTTTTGTAATACACAAGAAAATGTCGTCAAAAGTTCATCATTATTTCGTATGATGTACGTCATTAAAGTACAGAAAAAGGCATTTCTCCGTAAGTGTTTTCCGCAATCGTCGCCAGTAACCAAGTAGGGTCGGGTTCTATTTAACCGTAAGGTCAATAAGCAGACTCCCTATATTTTACTGGCCAGATTACGGAACACAGCGTCAGTAAAATATAAGAAGTTTGCTTATCGACCTGATGGTAAGGTAGAACCTGAGCCTACTTGGTTACTAGCGACGATTGCGGAAAACACCCCATGTTGAAGTATTAAAAATACAAACACTGATATTTTGCCTCCTAAGAACCCTAGTCTCACAATAATGCAGTGTAGTACTTATTTGACATTATTTCAGCTATGTGTAAAGTTACATGAAAATCTCATCATTGTTTCAATTTGGGATACAACTACCTTAAGCCTACAAAATGTGACCTAGGCATCGAGGGAGAATTCGGGCAATGCACCGGGCAATTTCGGGGCTGGTTATTTGGGGATGACTCTTGATGGCTGCACGCGAAGGTGTCCTACTAACTTTTGTGGAAGTTGGCAGTGCACTAGGTAATTTAAAAAAAATAACTATAGATTCGTGACTCAGCATATCTGAAAACTGTTTAAAAACTGTCAATTCTCAGCCTATCACTACTGTGCTCGAGTGATTTTTGATGGCTACACGCGAAGGTGTTTTGCTAATTTTCGCGTAAGTTAGCAGTACAGCCGTTAATTTTTAATTGAAAGAACTGTAGATTAAAAAAAATAACTGTTAAAACTGTATGAAAAATTGTTAATTAATGGCCTAAAATTATTTTATTGTAATTGTATCTTGCCAACTTGACAGACGTTATTTTAATACAAATTTTTTCCCATCGTTTAGGAATTGACAAGTGGCAGTGACTCGGAGATGGATCATTAATTTTTTCTGATTTTTTGAAATAATAGAATACAGTTATTTGAATAAAGGAATTCTTTATATAAGGACTACTATCATTAGTTAGTGAAACACATACAAATTAAAAATGCAAATAGGCAAAGTAAAGGCTCACGCATTCAATTAGGATTTTGCATTAAAAATTCTATTCGGTCCGTCTTGTAGAGTTTTGAAAAATAATCGACACTTATTTTTAATCTTTTTTTTAGATCAAAAACTTCGAAAGATTTAGCCCCTTGAAGATTATGTATTCTCCATAGCTATAGATGTACTCCTAAAGTATGTGACATCATAATGACATATGTGAAAAACAGTCATTTTTATTTTTTACCATAACTCAAGTAAAAAAAAATATTTTTTATGAAACTTTCAGAAGTATTTGTTTTTATATTATGTTGACAATGTTCAATTTTGGTCAAATTTCATGTAACCGTTTCTCCGTTATTTGAAGTTATGTGTACCGTTGATACTTTTTTCAAACCGCTGTATTTTTACAAGTTTTATATCGTTTTTGATGTTTCTTGTCCCATTTTTTTTGTACTTGATTGTAGAATATACATGTGTAATGTATGTTTTACAACGTCACATATATATAGTGTTTTCTATAACTTTTGAAATACCAAAATTTTAAGGTACTATATCTTTTTAAACTTTTTTTTTTAAGACAAAAAAAGATACGTGTCAACTATTTTTCAAAATTATACAAGACAGACCAAATGGAATTTTTCATGCAAAGTCCGAATTACGAGAACTTACTAATGCGTTCGGCGTATGCTTTAATTCAGGCGTCAGGTGCAATAAGAGCCTTAGTCCTTATAACCGCTATATACATAAAGTATATAAACTGAAATTTTTGAAGTTACCGAATCACAAAAAAATACCAGCTTATATCGAAGTAAAAGCTGCATATTTCCTACATTAAAAGTTTTTTGATAAGATTTGCAATTTCTGAAAAAAAAAAAAAAACTGCAAATTTAACAAAATTCAGACACAAGATTCTTTTAAAAACAAAAATCACGATAACTCAGCCTAGTTTTGTCGAAATCATTCGAAATTTGGTACATGTGTATAGAACGCTCTAGGAATGTCCACGAATTAAATAGTTTACTAAAAATTCTTATTGTTCATGAGTGATCAGTTATAAGTCGATGGCAGACAAAAAAAAACGACTCCTTGACTTCGGCGAAAAAAAGTGTGTGAGAAAGTTCATCGAGACGAATCTTTGAGCGAGAAAATTGTTCATCGATACTTAAACAAGTTTTCTGTAAAGTTTCAGATCGATTTATTAAGAATATGAGATACAGCGATTTTTGTAGAAGCACTCGCAAACGTGCACAATTATTTGAAACTAGACTTTTTCGGACAAAATATTCTACTGGTCATAGAAATCAACATATTACCACAATTTTTAATTTTTTTTAATGAAGCTGGAATGATATACAACAAATCTATCGAGCCAGATTTATTAATTTATTTTTTGAAAAAATTACACGTCACCTAAAAAATAAGACTGAGTCATCTTACCAATTACGCTAATTTTTATTGATCAGGTAATTATTTTTTGGGAGAAATAGTGCATGATAGATGTTACCGAAAAGTATTTTGAGCCGCTGAGTACGAATCAGTTGTCAAAATGTCTGAATTCAAAATAGCGGATCTAATATGGCAGAGAAAAATTTGGAAAATTACGAAAACAATAAAAAAGTATCTTATAGTATATATAATATTTTAATTGGCGGATTCAATATGTCAGACAAAAATTTGGAAAATTACGAAAATCATAAAAAAAGGATCTTACAGGGATTTTTAAGGTCGCTAAATATGAGTCTGTTGTTACAATTTTCTTATACGAAATGACATATCCATAATAGTAGTACGCAATTAAAAAAATTACAATAATCCTAATAAAAATTTTTCATTCGTGGTTTTAAAAGTAGCTTAGTCTAAATCTTTTATCAGAATAGATATCTATATGCCAGATAATATATGTATTTCAATAAGATATTCCACACGAATTAACATTTTCTCTGTCATTAACATACAACTTTTATTATGACATAAAGTACATTGCTTAAATACAGAAGACCTACTTATTTGTATGCTTATCTTTGATGGACTAATCTTGCTCTTTATTGTCTGTCTGCAATAGTAGTTCATTTACTTCATCTTGCAAGAGATCGCTTTTTCTTATTTTAATGTTTCTTAAGCTAGTTATGTAGGGATCTAATGTCAGTAGAAGATAATGAATAAGATCTTCCACAGTCTTTTCACAAGAAGTTTTATGCGTATTTTCAGTACGTGCCTTCTTTTTATTTTATTCGTGTGATTCTTGTGGTTCTTCTGATAAGCAACCTATAGGGAGTATTAATTTCTCAGGTACATAAGCTCCAAGAATTAACAATTTGTGCAATGAACAAGGCAGATAGAACCAAGAATATTTTAGAACAAATGTATCTGCTGTATCGTTAGCGTACTTCCTGAACTTGGTGACATCAATTTATACATTTTGATGACGAATTCGTATTCAGCGACCTTCAAAACCCCTTTAAAACACTTTTTTTTATGATTTTCGTAATTTTACAAATTTTTGTCTGACATATTGGATCCACCTTTTCGAATTTAGACGTTTTAATGATTCGTATTCAGCGGCTCAAAATACTTTTCGGTAACATCTATCATGCTCTATTTTCCCCAAAAAATTATTACCTGATAAACAGAAATTAGCGTATTTAGTAAGATATCTCAGTTTCCCATTTTTTAGGTGTGGTGTAATTTTTGAAACAATAAATTAAAAAATCTGCCTCGATAGATTTGTTGTAAATCATTCTAGCTTCATTAAAAAAAAAAATTTGTGGCGATATGTTTATTTCTATGACCTGTAGGCTATTTTGTCTAAAACAATCCAGTCTTGAACTGCTGTGCCGCGCCGTACTAGACTCATGTGTACTTAAGGGAGTTCTATCCCTCGCTATATTACGTGCTGTGCATATCCTGTGCATACGGCTGTTTTATGTGTCGTCTGTCCTTCTCACGCTCACGTGAAATTATAACCTTCAGTAGTTTTCAGTCAGCTCATAAATGTTTTTTTTATTTGGTCACCAACCTCGCCACGTTTTTAATAAATAATCGTTAAAAATTTCTTTACTGTCGATAATTTTTTCGTTTGAATTGCAATGTTAATCAATCAGTTATAAGTAATCCAAGCCAGCAAAACTGCGATTTCCCATAAGGTTACATGTTAAATATTGTCAATACACAAATATTTATTTCTCGCTTCACAAACAACCCCGTGTCTTAAAAATTAAACTGGGTTATTTTTAAGCTTTTGTTTTATCCGTACCTAAAATTTTAGCTCAATTGCAATGTTAATTCTATTTGGTGTTGAACTCCCTTAACCTTCCACACGCAGTAGACGTACGCGGACTACGCCAATAATTGTTGTATGTTAAATTATTTGCTTCACGTATCCATAAACATATATGAAATTGTTCGTCATCGTTATCACGTATTTTTAAGTCTAATTTTATGAAATTATTTGTATTGATTTCGAAAAGTGGTAATAAAGGCTTTAAATCTGAAAAATATTTGTTAGAAAATTCGCTTTGTTACACACTTTTTCTCGCCGAACTTGAGGAGTCGTTGTTTTTGTCCGCCATCAACTAATAACTAATTAATCATAAGCAATAAGTATGTTTAGTAAACTATTAAATTCTTGGGTATTCCTAGAGCGTTTTTTACACCTGTACCAGCTAGGCTGACCTATCGTGATTTCTGTTTTAAAAAGAACCTCACGTCGAGTTCCGTAAATTCTTTCTTTATTTTTTCTTTTTACTTAGCCACCATTTAGATATTATAATATATGATTGTATACATAATTTAACTAACACATACAATTGCTCTTATTGTGTAGTATTTATGTTTTTTTTTTCGTTTATATATAATAAGGCATAAAATACTTTGAGTAAGTATTATATTATTGGCCTCGTGCGCAATTCTGAAACAGCCCCGCGTCGCGCCGCCATCGCCAGTCGAGGGATTTGAGAACGTTAGGCTTAGAATAGAAAAGGACAACAGTATGAAATAATAGATATATGTTGGCCTTGTTTCGGTCTAAACATTGACATATTTCTATTATTTCCTACAGTTTTACTTTTCTATTCTAGGCCAAACGTTCTCAAATCCTTCGACTGGCGGCGCTGTTTCAGAATTGCGCTCGAAGCCAATACCTATACGCAGTAGTGGCTTGAAAAAGAATAAATTTGCAGTTTTTATTTTTTATCTCAGAAATTTTAAGTCCAATCAAAAAACTTCGAATATAAGAAAGATGCAACTTTTCCTTCTACATCAGCTAGTATTTTTTTCTAAGAGATTAGGTAACATTGACAATTTCAATTTATATGTTTTTTGTGTACGTAGCGGTACGTAGCGGTTTAAGCGTTAAGGCTATTATTGCGCCCGACGCTTCAATTGACGACTGACTGACCCTGTTGGAGAATATCGCTGACTGACTGTGTCTCTGTTAATAAATATATTTTAACTACATACTTGTAAATGTTCAGCTTTCAGAAAGCTCATTGGCAAATCCTTTTTTTTTCTAACTTCGCGGGGCGACTGACTGGATCTGTTGCGAATATCGCTGACTGACTTTAACTACATTATTTTCTATTTTTTTAATACGTACCTGCAAATTTTCAACCTTCAGATAGCAGTTTTTATGTACCCAGTTCTTTGTCAACTTCGAAAGTGTCCTTGCACCAGGTGTTGCATAGTCAACCCGACTGACTGGAGATTGGTCTTGAACACAGTTTTTTTAACAACCCACTAAAATACAATCCTTGACAAAACTCTTGCAGTTTTGAATGGCTCACCTACGGGTCTATTGCAAAATAGTGAAGAGGAAATGAGTGTATGACACAGGATGTCATAGGTAAAAAATGTGTAGGTTTGGTGCAGGAGTGGATTACTCTCCTTAATAATTGAGTTAAGGATTATTGTTACCCTTGGGTACCAATTACTAGCCTGGTGCACCTTGGATACAGCTTACTTATTTTCCAATGCATAATAAACTCATTTCTTATTCTAATCTATCATGTCCAATGTTTAAAAAGCCCATCTTGTATTCCCAAATAAGATATATGTTTGGCTTCAACCAGTCACGTAACACAAAAATTGTATGTGAGTTTTATTTTATCTTTAACCAAATATGCATGCAAAGTGTTATATGTATACCAAGCAGGTCGTTAATAACGTTTTAAAACTAATGTATATAGTTTTTTACCCTTGTTGATTAAAAAAAAAGTCAACTCCAATTACAAAGCGGTGAAAAGTCTACTTCGTATAGTTTTATGAGACTTACTGTTACTACAATGTATTTTATATAAATATTAAGTTATACTTCCTATATAATATAATTATGGCTAGTTTCAGTATAGTCTTTAGTTTATTTCATATAATTTTTAAGATACTACCAGCTTTTGGAATTTTCCACAAATTTTGTAAGCTTTATATTACACTTTTTTTTGTATGAAAGTTAGAACTGTGTGATAAGTTCTTGTTAATGATATAATAAAAACAGTACCACCAAGGAAATAATATTTTTTTAATACATAGACAAACAAATGTACGTTGTTTAGTGCGAAATATCACATTTTTATAATATTTAGTTGCTACACTTTTTACTGATATCCATAGTAATATGGGCTCAGTCCTATGGTGCTCAATATAGCTCCGAAATAGGCTCTGCGCAATAAAACGAACCAATGACAGCAATACAGTCAAGTCTGCAATAGCTCCAATTGGCTTTCTATTGTGCAGAGCCTATTTTAGAGCTATATTACGCACCATGGGACTGATGCCTAACCACTCGCATGTAAATTATATTATAACGCAAGAAAAACTATTATGATACTTACATTTTTTAAATTTTTAGGAAGAGTACACTCGGCTATTGTCTCAGGCGTCAATTGGGATCAACAAAGTGTGACCGTAGAATGGTTTGAAAAAGGAGAAACTAAAGGGAAAGAGGTATTAAAATATGATCACGTTAATTCGTAATTAAATTGTTTTTTAAACTATCTCATTGGAGTTAGTTTTCGATTAAATAATTGTTTTGGCAATATCTAAAACCATATAAGGAGATTTATCTGCTTCTAGAAGGATGTGTAGGTGGTAATCTCTTTACAATAAACGTTGCATGACTTACGTTCTACAAAAATTCAATAACGTACTTTAAAACATTCAGTTTCTTAGAAATATTATCAAATAATTAAAAAAAACTATTTTTCTGTGAAAGTGTGTCATGAATTTGTGAAAATACTAATTTGTCTGAAAAATAATTGATGTGGGTTCTTAAACAAATCTACCCCAAGTTCCATATTATAATTTTGAGTCACATGGTTTATGGAAAGAATTGTGTAAAACTTTATGGTGCTGTGTAAAAAACGGGCCCTCAGCAGACGATGGTTGCTTATCTCTTAGCATAGTATCTACCAGAAAACTTTTTAATTTTTGTATTCATATCTGCAAAGCTGATACATAGAAAGAAAATATGTATCAATTCTACTGTGCAATCTGTTATCCCTCCTGCAAATGCCCATGTTGAATGATGCAGTTTTGTGTTGATTTTCTCGAAACCCGTGTTGCGAATCAATCTGGAATTATAACAAATCTATAACCACGTAATCAGTGGATTTTTATAGTTTTTATTACATTGTTTTCATGATTTGGGAAACAAGTTCCCTGAAGTAAGACACATGATGCAATAGCTTATCAATATATGTTTTGCAAGCCTACTTATATTTGTTTAGACAAGAGTCAGAATAGCTTTACTGAGAAGCTTAGCTCATGTTTGAATTTATAGAATTAGTGTCTTGCATGTGAAAATATAGTTAGTTATAAAATTCATGCCCGAGTTATTCTAATTTGTGATGAGGTTGTACATTGAAATACACGCGATAGTTGGCCTGTACGGTTCATCAGCCGTTCCTTTCTCCCCTACGCTATATATTGTAATGTATATAGTATACATATGCTTCCTCTATGAGCTTTTTCGGTGTTACTTAAAATGAGTCGTTTTTCTTACTGGGCTTTTGAAATGTGTCCACGCAAAAAGCGGACTGAGAACATCACATCGTCTTCTATGCTACTATACTTTTTTTCTCTCATTCAATCTCTAGTTTGAACCTTGTAAATTAAGCGACAGTTCCCTTTAGCAAGTGTCTGTTACGCTAGCTCAACATCACTAATACTAGTACAATTAATGAACTGAAATTTTTACAGATGCTACAAAAATTTAAAGTCTATGTGCGTCTACTCATGTTTAGCGTAATATTTATAAAAAAAAAAGTTATCATGTGGTATAAGACTAAAAGTTTATACCTTACGAACTTTCTGCAAGTAAAATTCTGTTTTAGAGAATATCTGTTTTTTTGGATTTTTAAAAAAAACTTATTTTTTTTTATGATTCATTTATGCTTGGTAAGAAACAACAATGATAATACAATTTACATTCGTCTGTACCGACGGACAGGAGTTCCGTCGTAGCAGCCGTACGGTGCGCACGCGTGTGTCATCAGGCATCAGTCGACTAAGGAGACGGTTAAAGACTTTCTAAAGAAAAATCTGAATTTTAGTATTGAAGTGGTAACAGCAAGAGTAGTCGGCAAAAAAGAAAACGAAGGTGTCAAGGTAGTAGTTGTAGAACTACAAAAAAAAGATAAAAAAGAGATATTTAAAAGAAAAAAGATGCTCATGAAAGGGGTATTCATAGAAAATGACATGACATGATATGGCAAGAGGGGACGATCTAAAGGAGGATAGTATAGTGGGCTAAAATATCGAAAAAAAAGGCCACAATGCAAGAATTGGATACAAAAGAGTGTACATTCATCGTCGCTGCTGGAAGTGGAATTATTGGCGTAATGATTTTATCCTAACAAACCCAGTAGTCAAAGACAACAGTACAGACGGAGAAGGCTAATTGGCTGATAATGAAGAGTAATTTAAGGTCGATGAAGAAGAGGATATCATAACCAAGTGTTAAGATATAAGAAACCGTGAGTCTGTATATAGGTAAGGAAAGTTTATGTTGTGTAAAGGTATATATACAAAGTATGTGAATAGCACAAGTGCAAAGTGTTTTTAGTGTGTTACCATATTTTTAAGTATTTTAATCTTTAAGGTAAAGATTAATTTAGAGATACCAAGCTATAACACATTTAACAGATATTATAAGAGTGACAACTTATGTATTTGTATTATAGCGCTGATTAATGGAAAAAGTCTCTAGACATATGTAAATTTATTGAATGTTTAATGATTGCTGTATAATTGAATTGAGAATTGTAATGATTAAAGCAGTGGAATGCCCTGTAAAAACCCAACACGGGTTAACAGTAAATTGATATCTAGTACAGTTTACTGTGATTTTTTTAACTAAATTTTTTCGAATTTTTTACTACCCTATGAGTATAGTAATGCTCGTTTCATCTGTATTCTTAATTATTTTTTTGATCGTACACTTTAATCATATATGTCGGAAACAAGCGGGTCCTATAAAAAAATTAAAATAATTTATGTATATTTAATTATAATGTTTCGCTTTTAAATGGAGTACAAAAAAGTTGAGGACTTGGTTAGTGGCGGTGATTGAGTGTGCATACGTGCAAGTGCTCTGTCTTTCTCCAAGTTAGTTCGTTTTTTACGAACAAACTATGTTTTTATAAGTGCGATCAAGTGTGCAATTTAAGTAGATTGAACGTTCATAAGTTGTTTGACGTGTTATTTATACCTTTTTAAATATAAGAATATGGTACCTCTTGGCACAGTTTGAGGTTAAGATACCGAGTAACGTGTAGTGCACAGGTGACAAAGCCAAAGAAAACGAAGGGATTCCATAGAGACTACAAATGTGTTAATGACTTTAAAGTAAAGACATTAAGTAATCTGTCTTGATAAGTAGTTTAAATATTAGAATCTAGAATGCGGACAAGTCGTCTGGCAGTGTGGTGAGATCTGTATGACTGGATGATTTGGACACAGGTGAAGAGCGAGAACAAAAGCCAGACAACTCTGTGCAACAGAGTGATAAATAGGTTGCCGCTCTTGTCGACTGGTAAAGATAAGGTAAAAGAGTTAGAAGATAGCGTAAAGAAAATACAAGAGAATAGACCAGATAAGATCTGTATTTAGGTGGCTTTTTTGTGTCGGACCAAAGATTTTGTTCAGAAGGTCTCTGGTTGGTCATCAGGGATAAGGATTAACGTTTGCACCAACGAAAACGTAACGCTAGACTCAGAAAAAAGTTAAAGTGAAAAATCGTCATATTTGGAAGTTTTTCTACATTTCAGTTGAGATATCTCGGTAAGTTTAGAATTTACGTAAAAATAGGTTGAAAGGAATTGGTTCCTGAGTAAATTTTTCATCGACATACGTTCTTACGATTTACAAAAAATAAAAATTTTCATCGCAAAGGAGTGATAATACACGGAAAAAAAACTCGCAAAAACTTTATTTCAGTAAATTGTTGAAAACAAATAGATGAAAACGTTTGATGTTTTTAAAAATGTTGGTGGAAAAAGAAGTTATAACAAAAACAGTGGGGCAAAGTAGAATACTAGTACATTATGCCACTAGGGCAGAAAGTAAAAAATTGAGCGCCCGAAGGGCGCGCTTGTTTTACTTTTGTGCCCGAGTCTCGTATATTATTTTTCTTG